>MJUU01063365.1:34672-50727 GCA_002080025.1 Modiolus philippinarum
GCATTGCATTTCCACTAATTTTAGAGAATTTGGGTAATTTTTGACCCACAAAGTTATATTTCATTGCCATCATTTCTCAAATAATTTTTTATAGGTAAATACTTAATTAAATAATATCTACTCTTAAAGCCTCATAAAATTAAAAATGCTAGATCCTTCAATTTCACCTATAAATACATTAATGATATATAAACGTCTCTTGTTCACGGAGTGTATGTTTCACGTTTGATTAATAACTCGATAGTAGGCACCAATTATGAAGACTTTCTCATGAGGCATAGTTATCTTCGTGAACGCCTTATTAATTAAGGAGTCAAAAATTTCGTCTCATACGATCTTTTAAAAGGTCTTAGATAGATATAAGTCCATTGTGGAAACATTTAAAGTTTTAGTCCTAACTTTCATTCAAGATTTTTTTTTACTTAGAAATAGGATGAACATTTTCACTGTCTATGACCTTTCAATAGCAATTGCTGTTGAATTGCGAGCGGACATTACCGAAATGGAAGGGGATGTTTGGAGCACCATAAAACCGGTTTTACAGGAGCATGCCAGTGTACAATATTTCCGTAGGTTTTGCATTTACTGTCTATTTGCCCTTTTGATTTCGGCTCCTAATAAATCTGTTCAGTAATTTTTTTTATTACCCTCTCGAGTTTATAGTTCTGCTCTATCACTCACTACAATATTGTACATATACTATTGTATATATTTTTTATTCAGAAATGCAGAGTTTTACCCATAAGCTGGGGTTGAAGGCATATGTGCATAAACATAAAACATACATATGAAACAAGAATCTGTCAAAATATTGTCTGTGGTAAACTATGCAATTATTTTTCCACTTTCCTCGGTATAACCTACTTTTTAATAAATGGAGTAACATATTGCAAGGGAACCGATAGGGACAATATTTCAGCAAGTTTTTCAAGTTCATTTTCATTGTTTTCAATTTTGAAAATATTTACTAATGAAATAGGAAAAAGAAGGGAAACGGGGAATGTGTCAAAGAGACAACGACCCAAAGGTGAGTAATAACAACTCAAAGCCACCATAAGATCTTCAATGAACGGTGCGGAACCCCCACACCCAACGGCAGGTCGGAGTTAGTCCCTAAATAAAGAGTAATCAAGTTCAGCGAAATAAACATCATCCTAGACTCCCATAGACATAAAGTGAGTATATTTTGGACATTTATAGAAGAAGTGAACTTTATCTCCTTAGATATTTAAATGACAATTCGGACAGATTCTTTTTTCTGAATCTGCCACTTTCTTATTCTAAAAAATGATCACATATGCGCATTTTGCATACATTTTTTTCTATTTTCAAAATTAGTTTTTATAAAGGAGTCTTCAATTTCATATTTAGCTTTAATTTTACTGTATATATTTTTTTCAGTAGAAAGAGAGAGTTTTCATATTTATTTTCTGATTGTTGTTTTACATTATTTGGATGTTAATATTTATGATTATAGAATCCCCCCCTTTCCTCGTTCTTGCTTCGGTATTCGTTTGCCGATGTTTTAAAGTTTTATTATCTTTTAGATAGTTAAGTTTTTCTAATTGCTTTAAAACCATATCATTTGAAAAGCAAATATTATATACATACGAAAACCTTGAATATGTTCCAACTGCATGAAGATTTTTTGGATAATGAAAATGCATCATCTAATAATGGGCTTTAATAGATATCAGTCCTTTGTTGAAAATATGAAGTTTCGGTTCAAAAATTTTACGAAAAGATATGAAGTAAATGAACATGAGACCATAACACATATGTTAACTCCAAATACAATAAATTTATTGAGCTGTATGGCCATTTCGGAAATTAATTCCTCATCATATATTATACCAGCCCAGTAGTCAGTACTTCGGTGCTGACCCGAAAGCCGATTTTATTTCGAACCTTTCAATATCTAAATTTTTGTAAATTATGTTGAAAACTAAGGAGTATCTCCCTCACGCAAAGCTCTGTCCTTAGCTTATTTTGGCTTTTTATTTAGATCATTTTGGGTATTTGTTCTCTTTCAGTTTTTTAACATATTGATTTTATGGTCTTCCAAACGTTTAGATTTTATCTGCACTGAAGAGACATAAGTTGTCGAAATGCGCATATGCAGAAAATAAATTCACAGCGACTTCAGTATTTAGTTATTATGTACTAAAACTATGATTCAATATTCTTTTTTTTACTTGGTACTAGGATGATCATTTCTTTTAAGTGTCTAGGACTTTTCAATCAATTGTAATTGCTGTTGGGTTGCAACCGGACAATACAGATATGTAAGGGAGGGGTTTGCATGCCATAAAACCGGTTTAACCACCACCACTATTGCGTCGACAATATTTCCGGTGGTTTCCACTTGATTTGTCTTTTTGACTTCGGCTCTTGCCAACTCTGTTCGGTAATTGTGTTACAACCCCATTTGATAGTTTTGCTAAAAAGATTTTACTTTGATCTGTTGATGAATTTAGGGACCATTTATAGTTAATATGGCCTCTGAAAAAGAAGGACCTTTATGGTTAATTGATGTTCTAAATTTAAAGTCTTTTGTGTAGGATTTAATAAACGCTTAAAATTTAAATATCAATTAAATTTAATTGACGTTTGTGCAACCCATCCCAGACTACACCATCAAGGTTAAAGAAAGAGGACAATAATTAATCAAATATTTGTTAAAAAAAATAGAAGACCTGATAGGTTGCAATTTACCTCTAAAAATACCCCAATATTGGCAAAGGATGCAGTTTTACAAGAGGGTGATACTCCTTTATTTTATAGAATTTATCAACCTTAGATAAAGTAAATTTCAAATGATAACTTATAAGAATCTCACGGGATCACTTAGCTAGTGTTCCTCGGAGACTAAAGACAACCAGTAAAGGTATCGACCCAGTGATAAAGAAACAATAAAACCGAACAGTTACTTTGATATCTACAGATCGCAAATGTCGAAAAAGATGGATGCTATTAAGTAAAGTGTGTAGTGTTATAACTCAGGGCCTCGGTCCTTGACCTTTATCTTGAAATTGACAACAGAGGTATACTGCATACTAGGCTGTTTGACAAACGCGATGACTTCACTTTTCCAATAGTCAACTTCCCTTTTCTTTATAGCAACATTCCAAAAGCACCGCCATATGGAGTTTACATCTTCAAACTGTTTCGCTACTCAAGGGCATGTGCTCAATTCAGTGACTACCTTACCTTGATAGAGCTCAGTTACTTACAAATAGCAAGGGTATGTTACCCATAACTTGATTTCATCACAACAGAAGTTTTACAGTCGAAATCATGATCTTTTGGACCGCTATGGGATATCTGTTTCCCAGGTGACAACATATCTTTCTCCTTGCCACTTTAGGTTTTTTTCCTCTACGGGATTTGACTTTATATTCAACTCGACGGGTGTCTTATAAGACGCAGGAGATGCTTACTCTACTGGTGCACCTGATCTCACCCAGGTTTTTTTTATCGGGTCCGTGTTGTTCATTTTGGTATATGTGTGTCTACATTTTCTTTTCTGTGCCGTGCCCATGTTATGTCTTTGTTCCTTTGTTTTTCCAACGTTGCCATTGTCTTTGGATTGTTCGTTTTAGACTGATGGTTCGGTTCTCACTTACTTCACTAGTATAATAAAGGGCTGCGCAGGGCGAAGCATGATACAACGACAGATTGTCGACCACTGAAATTAAAACAAGTGTAATTTAAAATGAATGTGGACACAGTAAAGAGCTTCACATTAGTAATTTGATGAACACAATAAGGAGCTTGAAAAATTAATTACCTGGAAACAAACTAAGAAAAATAAAAATTAGCCCCTTTGCTCCCTTATGGTTGGACACAGTAAGAGCTGAGCAAAATTTGGTGACTACTTACTATATTTTACATCAAAATAAATCCCAGGAAAAAAATCCCATTGATATCCGATAAAAAACAGAAAGTTTATTTGAACAAACATAATAATTGCAAGTTGGCTTCATTTGGCCCCTTTGACCCCGTATACCGAAAACAGTAAGAGCTACACCAATTGGGCTGGCATACTACTTAAAGCTAACAATAAGGGGTGTCCAAAGAAAAAAATCTGATCTAAATATGAGGAAAAATAAAGATTTTACATAATTTTAAAAATTGCAGTTTCGGCCGCTTTGACACCTTTTAGCTCAGAAACGGTAAGAGCTACGCTAAATCCGTTGGCATACTACGAAAAGCTTACTTCGAGGGAAATCGAAAGAAAAAATCCCATTGAAAATCGATGCAAAATAAAAATTTCAAGTAATCTGAATTTTTGCAATTTTGGCCCTGTTTGGCCCCTCATAGCTCGGAGAGGAAATAAGTTATCAAAAAACTGAAAGTGCAGGGCTACATTAATTTTTCATAAGGACCCATTGCAAAAAACTGCATCAAAATGGGACTAAAAATAAAATAATACAAAATTTTTGAAACCCCCCTCCTGGGCCCCGTTTATCTCAGGAACAGTATATGCCATGTGAAATCCGTTGACATACTGCAGATTGGAAATATCATTAGGAGCAAACTGAAAGAAACCCCATCAAAATCAGATAAATAATAAAGATTCTACAGTCACATGTGTGAAAACATCAAATTTCACCCTTTTGGCCCTTTTTTTATAAAACCTATGGGCCACAATGACCAAAACTGATCCAAGTGTGCCAAGGAACATTTTGTTAAAAGTTCATAAGGATTGATCAACTGGAACTTAAGTTATTGGCAAAAAACAAGTGTCTACATGCAACGACGACACCGACGACAGCACCACACCATAATACGACTGCAAAACTTTTTTGCTGTCATATTAAAATGGGTAAATAGCAAAAGTATGGCACGCAAAATTAACCAAAACTTAGGTAAACCGGGTTTATCGCAGGAAAACCCGGTTTCCCGAGTCGGTAATCCTGGTTTAGCTCAGAAAACCCTCATTACCTACCGATAATGGGGTTTTCAACATTTAATACATGTTAACCTCCGCTTCCAATGAGTTTTTATTGCTGAACCTACATTACCGGTCGGTAAAGTGGGTTTTCCTGCGCTAATTTAACCAAAACCTAGGAAAACCAGGTTTATCGACCGGTAATCCTGGTTTACCTACAAACAACCCCCATTACCTAACAGTAATGGAAGTTTCCCAAATTAAATGCATGTTAACCTCCACTTCCTATGAGTTTTTATTGCTAAACCTACTTTACCGGTCGGTAAAGTAGGCTTTACAGCGCGGAATTAACCAAAAGTAGGAAAACCAGATTTATCGGTAGGTAATCCTGGTTTACCCACCAAAACCCAAACCGGGTTTCTCTGCATTTTGGTTAATTTCGCTTGCCATTCAAAACCTCAATTACCGGATAGCTTATATGATTGGCTAAAGAATTTTGGATGTAACCAATCAAAAAAAATAGATTTAGTATTGAAATCATTATTAGATTATTTTAATTATTTTTTATACCATCTTGTCTATGTATTTATAAAAAGAGTATTTTTGAGGTTTAAATCTTGAAAAAAAATAAATAGGAAATATTTTTCTGCATTATCTAAAAATATTTTATAATAATAAAGAATACAATTTTGCTGTTCATTTTAAAATTATATATCTATTCATTTAATTTATTTTTATTGATACAACTTTAATATTCAAAATACATTCGATCAACTGTTTCTGATTCTTTCTTAATGATACAGACTTATATTTCTATTATTCAAAAGTTTATTGGGGGCAATAAAACTGCTGATTCGAAAGGACATTTCCTTTTTAAAAGTCCGTAGAAATCTAATTAATCTGTGAGACACCACTTATAAGAGTAATATCCTTAATAAATAGATGTATATTTAATATATTTAATATATTCTTATAATTGAAATTCATTTGAATTATAAAAACTAAACCTGATCATTTGATATTACGATTTTTTTTTATTAAAAATCAGTTTTAATTATCTATATAAATAAACAATGAAATGACATAGAATGAATACATAAAAGTGCATTTTTATATATTAAGAAATGTTTCCCAAATTAAAAAAAATATGACTTACTTTTTTATAATGAAAATGCGTTTTGATATTAAAAATGTATTTCCTAATATTAAATATTATTACTTAATATCCATTTTTTCCAATAATATTTTTTATATGTTTTTATAATTTTGATAAATAGACAAAACGTCATAAAGATATTTATTAATATCAAAATAAAATTTTCCGTTTTCATATCTATTTTTTTAAATTTTTTTAGTTACATCTTTTTTTGTATTCTTTATTATTATAAAATAATTTTTAGATAATACAGAAAAATATTTCCTATTTATTTTATTCAAGATTTAAATCTCAAAAATACTCTTTTTATAAATTACGAGACAAGATGATATAAAAATAATTAAAATAATCAAATAATGATTTCAATACTAAATCTATTTTTTTGATTGGTTACATCCAAAATTCTTTAGCCAATCATATAAGCTATCCGGTAATTGGGGTTTAGGTCGGTAAACCAGGATTACCTACCGATAAACCTGGTTTTCCTACTTTTGGTTAATTCCGCGCTGTAAAACCAACTTTACCGACCTATAAAGTAGGTTTAGCAATAAAAAATCATAGGAAGCGGAGGTTAACATGCATTTAATTTGGGAAACTTTTCTTACCGTTCGGTAATGGGGGTTGTTTGTAGGTAAACCAGGATAACCGGTCGATAAACCTGGTTTTCCTAGATTTTGGGTAAATTAGCACACTAAAACCCACTTTACCGACCGGTAAAGTAGGTTTAGCAATAAAAACTCATTGGAAGCGGAGGTTAACATGTATTTAATGTTGAAAACCCCCATTATCGGTCGGTAATGGGGGTTTTCTATGCTAAACCAGGATTACTGAATCGGTAAACCGGGTTTTCCTGCGATAAACCCGGTTTAACTAAGTTTTGGTTAATTGCGGGTGCCATACACAAGTATGTAATTTTAAGGTACCAGAAAATTGACGTTAAGTCATCAAAACATATGGATGTTTGAATAAAGATACAAAAATACCGAAGTTGCATAATTAACAGTAAATGTTGTAATGCTGTACACGTGTTTAAGGAGTAGCACTAGAATTAAATAATGGAAAGCCATAATCCAAAAGTGGTATTTCCATAGATTGATTAAATACCTTTATGCAATCTTTACTGCAAACGTTGTCTTGACATCGTATATATACAACGTATACTACGGAATCTGAACAGTACAGCAGTACTTTAGTATGGGATCGATTGATCTGGATTATATAAGTTATCTAATTATTAGCTTCCTATACTTGTCATTCGTATTCAGTGATTTTTTTTTCATAACAAAACCTATTGTTATATTATGCATACTCAATGAAGTCGATGTTTTGTTTTTTGCTATCATCACTATCGTAATACTCGTATTTCATACTTTATATGACGGACATTAAATGTGCTAGGCTTTATTCTAGCTGTAAATGCATGGAATACATAATGTAAAATCATTGTTTAAAATTATAATGTCAATAAAGTGCGTAGGCGAGTTTGCACATGCAGTGTATTCACTTGTGGTAGCTGCGTTAATCCGATATTCAAAATCTACGCTTTTGGAAAACTAGATAACGACACATAATAAAAGTAATACTAGTATTTAACGGTTCGAGAAAACCGAAATTATTTTCACGTGATATGAAATTAATAATTTGAATTATTTTAGTTTTGACGCACACTATCAGCATTTCGACATTTAATAAACTGTCTCATAAGTTATGCTCGTTACAAAAAAGCCGACTTGAAACCACTTAAATTTCTTAGACTAGATAATACTAGAATTCAAATTAATGCAAAAGAACCAGCCAGCTGTTCATTGAGCTAAATAGGGTATCTATACAGCCGAATAAGCTAAAATTTTCAAACGAATTTTATTACAATATTGTAAAAGGCCACCAAATATAAGCAAAAACTCTAAATATTATTGAATAAAGAAAGCTACACCAGGATAATCAGACATTTTGTTACTGACGAACGTTAAAGAGAATCCGGTGCGAAAAGAGACTACATGTATATACTTGAAGCTATAAATGTTAATAATAATAAAATTTATGTAGACTGTAAAAGAGGTCTGAAAGTCATAAAATCTGTAGTTTTAATGACGTACGTCTAAACTATGCTATTTTGGTTGTCTTTTCACAGCTTTTAAAAATAGAACAATTCGGTCATTGAATTGATTTGCAATAAAAAGATCCTATTGTGTAATAAAACAATAATCTATTGCATGATTCGGTTATTAATGATATAAAAAATATCTTACGCTAGCAATATTTTTAGATAAATCGAAGAACCACAAAACAACAGACAAAAATATGTTTATGAAATACAAAGAGATTTGATCCTACAACGCATAAGCGTATGTAAATTTACTAATTTTAATATATTGTATGAACATATCTGCTTAATTAGCTTAACTAGTGCTCAAAGAAAAACTGAAAGATCCAAAACGATTTTATGAAACCATACTACATTTTATAGACATGAAAAAAATGACGAAACAGGAATTTTCCTCAGTTTTTTTAAAACGACCTCATTTTATCTCTCTAGTTAAATCTATATGACCCTTATCCACAAAATAGAGAAAAACTCAATTTGAATGCCTTAAAAAGAGCCTTAATGCCTTATTTCTCTGCTGAAATTCAATTTTAGTAATTTTATTTGAATTAAAGATACTTAATAGGATATTCCAGTCGTATTAACATCGAAACTGTATCGATATATGTACCATTCACTTTGTTCAATTACTTTTATCTAAATTTTTGTAAATTCTAAAACCTAAGGATTAACTCCCTCTATCGTAGTTTTATCCTTAGCTGTATTTGATATTACTGATTATTCGGATTTCGTTTGGTTTTATGCATTTTAAACATTTTTTGAAATTATGGATTTCCTTTGTTTGGGTTCTAGTGCTGCTGATGAGGAATTAATTTCCGAAATGGCCATACAGCTCATTTAAATTATTGCAGTTGGGGTTAACATATGTGTTATGGTCTCATGTTCATTTACCCCATATCCTTTCGTAAAATATTTAATACAGGAGTTTGTCTTTTATTGCAGTGTGGAGTTGGTAAAACAATTCCCCGTGGTAGAGATGTATGCTCTTTATTTTTCTTAGATATGGTGTACTTGTACATGAGATAATATCTCATGTGTACACTTTGTTCAATTACTTTTATCTAAATTTATGTAAATTCTAAGACCTAAGGATTAACTCCCTCCATCGTAGTTTTATCCTTAGCTGTACTTGATATTACTGATTATTCGGATTTCGTTTGGTTTTATGCATTTTAAACATTTTTTGAAATTATGGATTTCCTTTGTTTTGGGTTCTAGTGCTGCTGATGAGGAATTAATTTCCGAAATGGCCATACAGCTCATTTAAATTATTGCAGTTGGGGTTAACATATGTGTTATGGTCTCATGTTCATTTACCCCATATCCTTTCGTAAAATATATTTTATTTAAAAAATATGGACTAAGTAAAATTTGACTCGTTTGAAAATTTTTATTGTTATGTTCTGTATTAGTACTAATGAATAAATTAAATGTACTGGGTATATCAAATTTCTTTTTGCATTTTTTTTCGACTAAAACAAATGCAAAAAGAAACTATCAATGAGATTAAAAGTAACAAAATTACAGAACAGAACAGAATTACCGAAATCCAAAGGGCTGAAGTCCATGAAGCTGAAAACATCTGGACAAATTGTGAACCGCAGTGGTAGGCATTTCAAAAGTTTTGAAATGATGGAGTCAACCGGTTTTACGGAGCTCTACAGCTCCCATTCCATTAAGATATTGTCTGTTAGCAACACAACAACAATTGATATTGAAAAGTCATTGACAGTGAAAAATTTTCCTCCAAGTACTAAGTAAAAAAAAAGAATCTTGAATCATAGTTCGGACTGAAACTTAAAATTTTTCATGTCTATAAAGAATTAAATGATCGTATGAGGCGAAAATATTTGAGACCTTGATGAGACAGTCGCGAATTTTACTATGCCTAATGGGAAAGTATGAATAATATTGGTCTAGCTCACGCGTAACGAATCAACTATGAAGCATACACTCCGCAGTGTTAGAAGTTGGAAGATTACTGTTTATGTTGGGGAAATTGGTGATTTTGAAATAATACCAAAATGTCGTCCCTTTAGTGGTAAATTTCAAAAATATGTAGATCTAGTGGTTTTAGTTGTTTCCTTTCTATCTCTTACTATAGAGGATATATTGATAGGGTTTGCATTATTAATGGAAAGAACATCATCAATGTATCGATAAGTGAAACTGAAGGATCTAGCATCTTTTATTGTAGGAGGTTTCAGAAGTCCCTGAAGAAATTTTGTCTTGTAGAAGTCTGTGAACAGAGGAGCACAATTCGTTAGATGAAACTAAAAACTTCCTGAGGTTCAACAAAAATTTTTAATTTGAAATGTATTTATAATAAACCAATCAAATTAAATCTGCAGAATCTATTTTTAAAGATAAAGATACCAAGACTAGGTTTCGTTAAAATTTCAATGAAATCTATTATAAGTGTACGGTGGTTTAAGTGTATAGCTACTTAGAGCTATAAACTGGATTCACGTACACTAAAGGGAACCGCCATTGAAAACCAGTCCTGTGTACGATGATATACGGTGGTGTTAAAACATAATGACGTATCTTATTTAGAGAGGCCAGGAGTGTCTACGGCAATTTCAAACACTTCTTTTAGTATCTCTTTATTAAATTTCTACAATTCATACCGTCATATCATATTAAAACAAGAAATTAATATTCTCTATTTATTCAAACATGTTATTCTCCACATACATCACAAAATTGCAATAAAAAACAAATTTTCTATTTGTTCTTTCAAAACCTTAGTAATTTTTGCTAAACCCTTTATGATTCTCTCTTTACTTATGAACTTGAATATAAACACGTTGGTAAATATAATAATGTCATCTGTTGTAACTTAATGATGGTTTTAAAGTATTATTCAATAGATGTACAATATGCATAGCACCATTCCGACGCAGCTTGTTCGTTATTAACTCAATAAAAGTGCATTACTAGAAAATCATTTGACAAATAGCCTCCAAGGGGTCCTTTGTTATATATAATGATAGTTCGACGTCCTGTCTGTACATGCATTTTATTTTACACGAAAATCCATGTTTATACAAAATATAAAGACGATGGAGGAGTAACTGAAATTTACCTATTCGATTTTGAGATGTATTTTAACAAAACATTTCTCTTTTTTCAGTACATTCATGCCTTACTACTTAACTTTATGGTTTTTTTTTACAATTCTGCACCTATGAACAAGGATGTAGTTATGCAGTTCCCTGCTATGAGTAAAAAACTCATTATTAAAAAGTAGCATCTAACAATATTTAATACATTTCCGATTCCATTGGTATATGTGTAAAAAATGAATAAAACTTTCATTTGTTTTCTGATAGTGCGTTAGAAAAAGAAGATCCGCCGAATAAACTTCCGTCTTCCAAAAATATTAAGTCTTTAATGACTGAGTGGAGTTTGCTGGAGGGATTTCTTAAATATCAACTACAGAGGCACACGATCTATTTCAAATTTACATTGCAACTATTTCTTGCAGAAGTGTATGGTATGTTACCCATAACTTGAAGTCACCACTGCAGGAGTTAAACGGTTGACATCCCGATCTTGTGCACCACTATGGGATATCTGTTTCCCAGATGACGACATATTTCTTCCCTTTAAAAGGTCAAGATTGTTGTTTCCTCTACTGGATTTGACTTTTCTACCGGATTTGACATGTTCAACACGGCGATTGTCTTAAAAGTAGCAGGAGAGTGCTTACTCTACCGGTGCACCTGATTATTCGTTTTGATTGACGGACTTTACCTCACCTATTATTGTTACTGGGTGTCTTTGTATCTTTGTTTTTCTGATCCTTCGTCTTTTAATTATTCTTATTTTGGACTGATGGTTCGATTGTCACTTACTTTGTATACCGTTGATGCTTGGGAGTTGAAGCACGTGCAGTGATCTACTTGTGTTGCTGATGCTAGTAATCCTTTGCAGCTTGTATCTTCGCTAAATATCAATGGATTGTTCGGATCTTAATACTATTAAAAGTATTGAAGCGTAATTGCTACCCCAAGCTGCTTTCCGATGTAGAGCCCTTGCGACACAGAATTTCCTCTAACAAAAACGAAAGCTGTGCACTCACAGTTGATATGTCACTTATCTTTTGCTTTATTATGTCACACTTTCAAGTTATATATTCACTAGAACGATAGAGCACTTGCCTCAAATGTTTATCATGTTGCTTTTAATAAATACCCTATACCAGAATATCACAAATTGTGGCTTCTGTAACCTAAATATCAAATATAATCTACAATACGATGTTTTGAGATTGAAAACGGAAGTCCAACTACTTTCTCCTGACTAAGTCATCCAAAATCCAGAAGTGGTATTGAACTTCGCATTTTGGCATTGTCATTTTCTTTGCCGTTAAGCTCTCAAAGTATGCCTGCTATGATCTTTAGGACAAATCAAATTCATATGTGATGTTCAATGCCCAAAACTTAATAGTTATAACCCAATCGGTCGACCTTTTTATTTTACAATTACACGAACACTTTCCCGCTAAATAGGTCTTCCTTTACACCATTTTTATATCGATATCAGAATTTTTTACGATGTAGACATAACTGTTTTTATTAGTATTCCAAATCTATGATTCATGAAATTATCTTTAACAACGTGAAGCGGAAGCACGTTGCACGTTGCAACTTCGCCCTGGTGTCATTGTAACGTTTCTACGTTTCTGGAAAGGCTTCGATGGCAATACACTGCAAAGAACTGTGCTGATTGTTTGGATGGTAAACTCACTGCAACAAAATGCTTTGACTTGTGACACTTATCGTAGTTTGTGATGGTTTAAAAGTGGGTTTATCTTCCACTTTGGATTTGTATTTTTGCTTATTATTCTCTTTATTTTCTTTATACAGAAATGAAATAATTTTGTTCACACATATAATTGACTTGAATCGTGTGGCGTTGCTCGGCATACAGCAATGAATTCCCTCGAACATGTGCCAGGGACCGTCTTCGACTTAATATGATGTATGAGTAGAGCTCATTGTTTAAGGCCTCATAGTGACTTCAAGATGAAAAACAACAATAACAGCGTTGTTCCATTGCTTGATTTAATCATGTATTTGTAGAGACTTTGTCTCATGTGCATTTACTCCATATCCTTTCATTGTTCATTTGAGCCATTTCAGATAACCAAATAAAACCTCAATTTGTGCTAATTTTTACAGACTTAAATGTATTTTGTAATATATACATTCATCCCACACCATTTAATCATTGCAACACTTTCAACGGAATTTTACTATAGGTAAGATACTCCTCAAAAGTATGTCACATTCATAACAATGAGAGATTTGTATCTAAGTGCCTTATATATATGTTTCCGATTCTGACAAAGACCTCATCAAAAATGTTTCTTCCATTGTCTCAACCCATTTTTTTTTCGCCAAGCGATTAGACCAGAGTGCATGTAAGGACAGGTTAAGATATTTAAACAATACCGTAACTAACTAAGATTTGCAACTGTGGTATAACCTACTAATCAAATTCAGAGAAATTAAGAATCTTACACCAGGGGAAGTGCGAGACAGAAGAATATCTGACACCCAAGGGTTAGATTTCCAGTCTCGGACGAAGCTTGCTGAGTCCGAGATAGTTGAAATCTTACCCGAAGGTGTCTGAGATTCTCTTGTCTCGCATTTCCACTGGTATTTGATTTTATTTCTCACTGTATTCACCCTAAAATATACTAAAATCCACACAAAAATATCGCCGATTTTTCGTCTATTTGCACAAGGAGTTCTGTCCCTTATTGTAACTTCATAAAAATCAGGTGTATACGCGAGCGCGCCATAATTTAAAGACGATTTTTCTTGTATTTACCTGTAAATTTTTACTTTAAATGATATACTTTAAATGATAAAACAATTTTATAATATATGGATTAAATGCACTTGTAATCACTAATGAGGACAGATGTAGACTACAGACTCTAAATGTGCAAACACAACATTTACCGGTAAACTGCACGTGATTTTTTGATCATACACTAGTGGAAAATCTCACAATGCTAAAAATAGGAACTGCTGTGTCTATGAAATTCCAGCGGATGTGACAGTTTCCATTGAAACCTATATCCTCGTTGAACTTGAGATTTACGTTTTAGCATTGTAAATATAGATGAATACTAGTTTATTATGTATTTTCCTAATTTGGTGGTGTTTTGATTTCATTTGATATGGTTCTTCCTGATCTCAATCATTTTTGCTGCATTCAGAAGCATTCACCATAACTTGCTGAAATAAACATGTTGCATAGTCAGGTATAGAATGTGTTGGAAATGTGTTGGGACTCTCTATTGGCGCACTTTGTATATAATGTTTGAAATCTCTTCAAACATTTGTCAAATATCGTTTATCTCACCCAGTTTCAAGTGATATAAATCCCTCAAAAAATTAATTTTGATCATGTTTTGCTAATAGATCTCTCTGTTCTACAATCAAGAGTTTAATTTAGTCCTATTTTACATATTTTCAACAGAAAACGACCATAAAGTCCCGATGGACAGTATAGGTTTGCAGCCATTGTTGACGTCTGTTTAAGATGTTAAAATGGGAAAAATTTTAGAAATTGCTCAAATTGTCTTAGTCGTCATGAATATCAAAAATGAGATACAATAAAGATTTAATTTGTTTTAAATATTGATAAAGTTTCATTCTTAAGCATCCTTAATGGGAATCTAATCGTGTTTTCATTTTTATCGATTGACAATGTAATGAACAAAAGATTTTTTTTCTATTCAGAAAATCTGATATTAAATCAAATTACTTCATACATCTATGATAATCTCATGAGTACTATTAACTACAGTATTACATTTCTAATGAAATAAAGAATTCATGATTTAATCACTCCTGTTGTGTTCACTGCTCTTACATTCAACTTTAAATATTAGAGCTGGTACAAAAAACAGTACACAAGCGATTTCAATCTGAGAAAATTTAATTAGCATTCAACAAAAAGGTGTCATTATATCCAACGCAATACAATTCGATTGCCCTAACTTTACAAATTTTCACAAAAGTGACACTCGTGTGTCTTGTTGACGACCCGACATCCATGACAAAAATGGATACATGGACGAAGCGTTGTTCAACATTTTAACCCGATTTTTCCCCGACCTGTATCCGACATTTACTCGACCACTCAAGACCTTTACTCGGTTTAATACGACAGCATGTCATCTTTTCACAATAGTACAACATTAAGCTTTCAAGAGCCTCAGTGGCTCACTAGGGTCTTACTTCAGTTTTAAAGGCGCCAATGACCATATATTGTGATCAAGTTTGGCTGATGACCATCTTTCATATGATGTGAATCTGCCGGATACTATCTCAAGTGGTGACCAGCCAAAGTCTGTTGTATGTAGTTTCAGATAAGAAGATCTTTAAAGGATTGAATGTTAAGTAATGTTTAATTATATATATTCCCCGTTGGCGGCAATTTGGATTGCATGCATGCAGACAAGATATATAATATTTTGAAAGGGGCACACCAAAGAACTTTTTTGACCAAGTTTTGCTCTAATTGGTCCAGGGAATTCAGAGAAGATCCTTCAGGTACACTGTTAAACATTATCCCCCTTTGGCAGCAATCTTTCGTTAGCTGTCGATATGGCAGACACTACTTTGAAAAGGGACTATCTGTGGGCAATCGTAATGAGTTTGGTTGAAGTGGCTAACGGGTTTCAGAAGTAGCGTTTGAATGAGTTTTCCCAACAGTTAAAATTTAAAACTATATCCTCGGTGGGTATAATAGATTAGAAGCGGACACGACGTTTTTTTTTTTTTTTTTTTTTTTTTTTTTTTTTTTTTTTTTTAATTGAACCAACATATATCGTGAATCAGCGATTTCTGAGAAGAAGATGTTTGAATGAAAAG
>MJUU01063365.1:50858-74970 GCA_002080025.1 Modiolus philippinarum
GATGAACCCAATATACACACCCAAGAAACAGATTCACTAAATACGTGAATTCAAGAATAAAATATTGTTTTTAACCGACCAGATTGGTACTTTTATCACAAGATATGATTCAGTTCAAGCTAAAGGACTTCAGTCAAATGCGATTTTGAACATTTGTGACGTGCACTAGAACATAAAACATTTCTTTCAGATTTGCAACGGGCAAATGATGTACCCAACGGGCAGCCACTCGCAATTTTCACTTTATAAAAACAGGATTTTTCCTACAGAAAGTCGATTAAATAAAGTTACCACCGATATCATTTCGAAATGATATGTCTTCTGTTGTATGTATCAGATTTAATAGTCCTACATGTAATGACAGGAAAATCACACAGTCGCATTCTTACGCATGATGAGGAGGATGACCCGATAGTATGTTAACGCAAACATTCATTCCTCAATAATGATAAATCGTTTGACTTTGACATGTCACAGCCTCTCGGACTAGTGAATACAAGTAACATGTTAGAAGAAAGACGTCGATATATGGACATGGGTTTATAAGCATTAGGATAATAAACTTGATCCATAGTCAGAACGACTATGGTCAGATATTGCTGGAAATGGGGATAATAAAAAATAAAGGTTTATTAATATTGGGTTTATAAACTACGTCTATAATCATCGTGATAATGGATAGAGATACTAGAAATATAGATATAGGGATACAAGGATATATGGTGTGATATATGATACAAAGATTTATAATAAACAAGGAAAGGATTTGGAGTAAATTGCCACGAGACAGTCTTCACAAATACATGGTAATACCAAGCAATAGAACAACGCTTTTATTGCTGTTCTTCATCTTGAAGTCACAAGGAGACCTTCAAAAATGTTCTGTACTCATACCTCATAGTAACTTGAAAGTTAAAAGGCACTGCGCTTAATAATAAGAAATTTTTGATTACTTCGATGGCCAGCTTACAGATAACAAATAAGCAATAAAATCTAAACGAAAAGGCAAAATCAGTGAAGGAAAGGGCTTTGAAGGGTTAAAGATTTTAGTTTCATTTACAAAAAAAACGGATTTTGGTGTCATTAGAATCAAAATAGTTCACTTCCTACCGAAATTTTTGAACCGGTCACTGGTAAATTGATGATGAGAGAAGAGTTAAAGTAAATGAAATTATATTCCTTAAATTATTTCCGGTAACATTCAAATATGTTTCACGATCAAGCCAATCGTTCCTTTCAATGAAAGCTTGGAATATATAAGAAGGTCGATAAAATTTATACACTTTTATCTTTAAAGTTATTAGTACCAATTTAAATATGGAATTATCAGGTTTTTCCCAAACCAAGGTTATTCGACTTCATTTATTTTTCTCGTAGAAAATCGCTGTGCACGCAATATTTAGCCCACTCTTCGTGCAAGGCATTAAATTGATACCGAGTTGTAATACAATGTTAAGACGGCATGTATATTTCAGGAAGAATATTATGTCAATTACAAAATACCGAAGTCACTGTAAAAGTTTTTGAATGTTGTCATTTCAACAACTTGTATCTCGTCAGTGAAGATCAAATCATAACATTTTGAAAACCATAAACAGAAAATTTGAAACGATAAAATGAATAAGGAAAAATTGTACAGAAATGAAAGTTGTTCGTGCCATAACTTTTGCTATAAGCAAAGGTCAAAGGCAAAAATTTACAAATAATTAAATTAATCAGACTACAGGTCGGCTTTCAAAAGATAATTTTTAGCATTATGCCATTTATGATTCTTTTGAACAACACATGTACCCTTTTTCAAGAACGGCTTGAGTTTGCAATATCTTTCTTATTGGAATGGAAATTGTTGCTTCTTTCAGTTAACTCATTAATATATTTCAACATACATTTAAATAAGTTTAAAAAACTGCTTATTCCACAAATATATACTTACCGAATTGTTCTCTGTTCCTTTTATCTAATACTTGCTATGTGAAGTCAATGTATGAAATGTACTTTTCCATTTACATTGGCCTTTGCGTGATAATCAGGAATTAGATCTGTCCCGTAAATTGTGTCACTGTTGTCTATACAATTGCATTTGACATGACTATAAACATTTTGTGTTTGTACTGCCTTGCACCACACAGTTTTATCAATGAATCCAGGAAATTAATGATTACGTACAGGTTTTAGATGACGGGAAGATACAGCACGGGATGTTTTAGACTTGACGTTTATAACATCCTGTATTGATTTCAGAAATAGTTTTAGACAAGATTTTAACAGGACACATACCTGTGCAGTATCAATAATCATAAGGCAGATACAATTCTTGTTGTTTTAATACATTTCTGAAACCTGTCATTCTGTACAATGCAATTTTGCTATCCTTCTTGTTTTTTGTTTTATTAAAAATATATATACCAGACACTATTTCATTGAAACCAATCCTTAAAATCTAGAAAATACATGGCGTCCTTGTATTTTTTTCTGTATTCAAAAATTTAGCGTTTAACACTATGTTGTAAAACCTGATAATCGGAAACTAAATTCCACTGGGAATGCAAGTAATTGAGAACTATGTGTTGTTTGAAATGGAACGAATAAAACAATAAAACATTTATTGATACTTAGAACAATGGTGCCATAACAGTGTGCTATTAACATGTCTGTGGAATCAGCAACAATCTTGTGTTAAAGTGCTCCTTTTACTATCGTGATTAATTTATTGGCGCATGTATGTTACAATGGAGACTGTATAGTTTGTCTTGCTATTGAGCTTGCATTACAGATACTCTAACTGTGAGTACTGGCTTCAGAAGTGTTCATTAACATGCAAAAAAATTAAAAATCATTACGTTATACACTGACAATATAAATTGCCCAATATTTAAATAGGTGGGGCCGTTATCATCTTCCCAAGTCAAGCTTTTGAGGTCTATGTCCTTCCCGACAAACCCTTGATTCTCCACACAAGAAGCAACTAAATGGGCCAGTGAGATTGGCATAGACGTCATTTATATTTCCAAGACTTCTTCTCTTGATCAAATGCAGCAGGTGAATCAATGAATATTCGTCCTAACCAATTTTGATTGATTTTAGTGGCTCGTCTATATGCATCTTGTTTAGAAAAGCAGCCCAGTAAATGCCCAGGGTTTGTGGGGAAGGACATGGACCTAAAAAAAAATGACTTAAGAAGATGGGCTGATATATAAACAACAAGGAGAATAATTGTCAATGTCTCAGTTAAGCAAGTGTATTTGAATTGCGAGTTCTCTCCATGAACATCGGAATGAAAGGGGCATGGTGAAGTCAACCGTTGATNTAAACCTATATTCATATCTCAGTATATTCTCATATCCTGCCTCTAGTATATTCCTAAGACATTGATTGGTCAAAAGACGTCACGTGTCAACCGTGTATAGTTTATATCGGGTGACTGATTAATATACCGTCAGTGTCCACCATTAAGCGGTGTCACTGTACGTTTTTAACCGGGTTTTTGACAATGCACTGGACTCTCGGCAGGATATAAACATTACACAGTATGTAAGTGACCTTATATGGTATATACACGGTCAGTAAATTGAATATTGGGCTCGAGCTACGCTCTCGCCCAATATGAAATTTACTGACCGTGTATATACCATATTAGGTCACTTACAGACTGTGTAATCTATATTGCAGAGTGATGTTTTTAACCGCTTCCAGAATAAGGTTTACCATTCTTCATTAATAACTAATACCTGGACTAAAAGATTTATTTCATAGATACTTCTCCCGTAAGAACAGTGAACAAACTTGATATGGGTTAATTGTTGTAAGTAGAGAACAAACTTACTTTGTGGAAAAAAAGTCACACCGAATCTGGGGAAATATACAAAAAAAAGTTAATTTTAAGAATTAGAGTTTCTGATCGACAGTATATTTGTCCATTTTGGAGGACTTGTTTTTTCAACAGACTATCGGAATTCCAATAGGCACAAATTTTGCAGCTGTTGTAGCCGATTTGCTTCTCCACTCATATGAGGCTGGATTCATCGAAGGGCTGCTCCAAGATATAGATAAAAATTAGCCCAATTTTAGGTTCCGGTATATTGATGATATTTTGTCACTAAACAGTCCTCGCTTTGATGATTTTCTTCATCTTAACCGACCTGAATGTATTCCATGCCATTGTCCTTATACAATTCAACATGTTTTAATTGAATGTGTAGATGTTGCCGATATCAGGCGTGATTTTTATACTGCTGATTGTCTTAAAGACCTATTACAAACATCGCTGGCGACAAAATCGTTCAATTTTTAAAAGCGATCAATTTATTTAATAAGATTTAAACTGATTTATCTTTAATTTCTAATATTGTATCAGTTAAACTAACACTTCTTCTATTATGTCTTAATTTTTTTACACATATATGTTACTATGGTTTTATTTATTTATTTCAATCGTTCAATACACTGAACCGTTCTCGCCACTATATAGCTGAAATATTGCTGAAGTCGGCGTAAAACATCAATCAATCAATCAATCAATCAATCTTCATCTTAACTATCCAAAAAGCCCGAAAGTACGGATACTACAGACGCTTTTCACATAGGACTCATTCCTTAACCTTCATCTTGAAATTGACAAGAAAGGTAGACTTCGAGCTAAGCTGTATGACAAAGGCGACGACTTCACTTTTTCCAAAAGTTTCCAAAAGAAAACTTCCCTTTTCTTTAAAGGAGCATTGCATTTGGAGTTTACACCACCCAGCTCATTCGATATTCATCGAAAAATTCCATCAGACTAAAACACTTGGATAGTTCAATGTAGTCACAATTTGGTATTATATTATGAAGCACCATTATTTCTGTCGTAAATCGACATTCAGTAATCATCACGAAGAGATCTTTCTAAGAAAATAACATGGAAATATCGGTTAATGATGACTTGACTCTGTTTCTGGTCAGAAATGCGACACTTCAATTGCTTTGATTACATTTTATTGTTTTTGTACGCAGTAAACTTGATGTTTTGAAATAAAATAACGGATTATGTAAATCCTCTTTTTCTTAGGTGCAAATAATAAAGAAAAACTCCTTCAGTAAGCTGAAAATATTTCAATTGGTATTTTTATCGACACACATTCGCACAGAAGTTATAATTTCGCCTCCTTCTATCCATCTGTAGAATTGTAATTTGTAGATGCGAAAAGATCTTTAAGTTCTTTATATTTGAGCCAGATGAATATAAAACAAGATAGATTTTTTTTATTACGCAAAAATGTATTATTCAAGTCCGATTTCTTTTTGGTAGGTTACGCTGGTAAATGCTCTTGTTCAACTTGAGTGCATGTCGCATTGGCTACCAAGCAAAAAAGTCTAAACTCGGTGGTAGTTTCAGTAAATGTTATGTAACAAGTGCACATCTATACTACTAAAATAACCAGACGTTTTTTGTTAGCCAGGTTGCTACAGAAACAACAAATACTACGACTAAGCTTCATGTATCCAAAAGTTGCGATTGTTGTGCCATTTTAAAATTCCATTGGCATATATGCAATTGTGCCTGCTCTTAGCTAATTAACTTAATTGAACAGAATTATTTAAAAGATTCCATTAATACAAGAACAGTGTGCTGTAATTCATATTTAACAGCGAAACATATTACCACGGGTTGTGTTGTCGTGTTTAAAAATAAGATTGACTGGTTTGATCGACGTTACAACCGATATAAATCATTTTCTACAATGAAACTTAATAAATATACAAATGACTTTTTTTCTGAATATATAATATACCTTTTAACAGTGTTAGAATTTTCTTTTTATTTACCGTCTGAGGACAAGAACAAAAATGTTGTTCTTACAAAACCACAAAAAGGAAAAAAAAACAACCCGTCTATCTTTTAATAGGCAGGTACTCCAACGAAGAATTTTGTAAGCAAAGTTTTATGATTTATCAATTTTCATTGCACAAATACAGAATGATGACATGGTGCATGAGGACGCACGTTAAGTGTTCAATTTAGATTACAACTCATACTTTTTAACTGCAAAGTTTCAAATAGATTCATGAATGCACGTAGATGCACGGCAATTTTTTACTTTTACTTGTTTTTGCAGTTTTCTTGAATTTTCTGCGTATTCAATCTCAATTAGTGGCCAAAGCGTCGCAACTCCAAATCATTTTGAACCAGTTTTTCCTTAGCTCTCAATAAAACTGGTAAATGCGAAGAAAACAAAATACCGGAAGTGTAAACATTGTGATTTTTCAAAGATGCTAATTTATCCTTAATCTAAATTTTTAGGGGATTAAAATTTCAATTTTTTATTATTGAAGCACTATCTTTTTGCACCTATTTATTCATTGAATGCGAACATTCAATTTTTCGGTTGGAGTACCTACTTTTAATTTCGGTCTACTCATGACTAAACGAACTTGGTCAAGGATTAGTTAACCTCGGTCGTTGGCCGCGGTCAACCGATCTTGGCCAGGTCCGTATAGTCATGAGTAGACCTCATTAAAAGTCAATAATTGTATAGTGTCATTGGAAATTAAATATTGCCGAAAATGCCAAAAGACGTTAAAAAGGCAAATAAGTCTTCGGTTAGCCAACTTTTGTCAAATTTACACAAATTTAAAGTCGGTTCTCTTGAATTTTGTTTTTGATCAAGAACTTTCAACTTTCGTGAAAATTGATGAATTTTACTTTAACAGATTATTGTGAGATATATTTTCTTTTTAATTATATAATGAAACAAGTACGGCCTTATCGGTTTAAATAGATTTCTAAATATCAATTATATTGACTGACGCTCGATACCTCTACAAAAGACCATAACAAGTTTCACATGAACGTCAAACATTTTTCACAATTTAAAATACAGTTCTCATTTATGTTTTCAACCTTTTTTATTTTGCAAATGATTCCAGTAAATATGGTCTAAAATTTCTGTATTGCTCTATTCTGAGTAAGGGAGCCATTCGTTACCCTCATCCACGGGTTTCTACTTAACATAATATGTATTCTACAATTATACACTTAATTTTTGTAAAACCTTATACCAATAATAATGATTTCAAATGGTGTACAGTCCCGATAATTTCTATGGTTCTCTTTTTAATGTATGAAAATTTGGTGAATATTAATCGTTATATCAGACAACCTAGAAATTGGATATATGTATAGTCTATAACCGCAAATCAAAGATTACAATCTCTTAAATGAGGGGGTTGAGAGCTTTTCTATTAAGGTGTTTTGGTCACTTCCAGCCGGCTGTTAAATATTTTTGGGGAAATGAATCCGTTGTTAACTGTTTTTGCACCATTTGGTGTTTTCTGTTTTGTTAAATTTGCACCTTGTGGTGAATGAAAGGATAAAAAGTAAATGCACATGAGACAAAGTCTCTACAAATACATGGTAAAAACAAGCAAAGGAACAACGCTTTTTTTGTTGTTCTTCATCTTGAAGTCACCATGAGGTGTTTACTGTTCAGGGAAAATGAAAATCAATGTTTGCTGTTTTTGTACAAATTGTGATAATAATTTTTTTTGCTGTTATCATGGATTTAAATTTACTGTTAACTGTTTTGGGGAAAATTAAATATTGCTACCCTTTTAATGCAACCACTCCCCCATCCATTATATCTTCATCAGTTTTATATCTGTGATGGTACTTTATTTATAAGGGACCGACCATTTAACTTAAAGGGGGGGGCTATTGTTTTTTTTTTCTAAAAAAAATATTTTGGATCTGATTTTATGTGAAAAAAATATTTTGGCTGCCAAAATGATGGAAAAATAATTTTCTGAAGGAGGCTTTCTGCCCAAAAAAATAATGTTAATTTTGCAAAAAAATATTTTGTTGATACATGTGCAAAAAATAAATAAATTTTCTGTCCAGAAAAAAAAACGTTACCACCACCACCCCTTTCAGGTTAAATGGTCGGTCCCTAAAAGGAGTGAACAGCGCAGTATTGTCAGGCGATTTATACTTGGGATTTATACTTCCCAATCTCCGAAACAGTGGTTCATAGCTCTTCCTACGTCAGATTATCCTACGCCAGATAATCTAAACAACGGCAGTAGAATACCAAAGGAACAAAGCACAAAATAACAAAAATCAAAGTCCTGAGACAAGGCAAAACTAAGAACATCAGAAGACGGAAGACCAAAGACACTACATGCCTAAAAACACACAACCACTACATATACAACACAAAAAGTGTGAACTCTCAAAAAACAGAGTGACATCAGGTGCTCGGGAAGGGTAAGCATGTCCTGCTCTGTATACAACACCCGTCACACTGTCAGTGGGTCAATCCAGGATAAAGTCAAAACCGGTAATGTCAGATCTGGGAAGACGTGAATCTAGCTGAAATTGTCAGTTTTCATTTGTGACACTGACATATCTATCTATGATGTCGTGGTGACGGCCATATAATTTCTGAAGAGACGAATTTCTGACAGAGGAAGAGCTATGCAGCTCTGTTTCGGAGATTGATTTCCTCCGTTTTGTCAAGTAACAAGGTAACTTACAATCTATGGATAAATACAGATGTAAATTGTGAAGAGCTTCAGATATATTTAGGACGAAAGCCATTTGTGATCGGCTTAATCAAAATTAGTGAAGAGCCTCTGGAAGAGCTATTCAAATTCAAATATAATACAACATGAGAAATTTTCAGTCTGAAAGTTCATTATATTGAACATTTTTGAATATTTATCAATATATCTTTATTCAATTATTTTCGAAACCTATCATACCAACTCTCTGTCCTGTCATTATGTCATCATAGTTTGGAACATTTAACAAAAATACTCAATTTTAACGTTTATAATCCAATTTTGTTTTCTCTTGGTGTTTGATTTAATTCTATTCTGATATTATATCATGTCCTTATCCAGTAATCAGTTTCGGAGTGTTGGTTATTAGATGGCATTAACAGTAAATAGCAAGTGACAGAAAAGATATTGATACTTCTGTACACTGTCACATTGATGCACTAGAACAAGAATCTGCATCAGATTGTTTTAGCTGCGATGACATCAAAACATGTTATAAACAAACCGTGCACCTCTCATTGCAGATCTTTTTCTATTCTGTTACGAACAAGACTTTATGAAAAACTACAGAATAGAACAGTACAAAACAATGATAAACTTATTTCAATTTTCAATGATAACAGCAGGTTTATAGACGATATTTTTGACTATTGACAATCTCTAGTTTTTTAGACTATATCGACCTCATATATCCATAAGAACTTACTATCCATGTAAGTGTTTTCTTAAACTTAGTAAATTCTCGATATTGCCCATTTCCCGATCAAACTATCATCGTTGACTCTCGTTAAATTAAAACTAAAATTCATGATACAAGTGATGATTTTATTTCACTATTACTAATTTTCCTTTTTCTGATGGCGACGTTCCAGAAGCTCCATCATATGTAGCTTATATCTCAACTAGTACGATTCGTACGCATCTTTTCTACTCTTGACGACTTTTAATGAACGTAAGCTTAACATCACGTCCAAAATTTTACATCAATATACAGGTTTCATAAATTGTTAAACACATTTTAGAAGTTTTATAGTTGATATGAACATTTGATTTCTAAATATGATGCGACTCGCAAACAGCTTATTACTAAGTAGGTACTCCAACGAAAAAAATGAAATGTTCGCATTCAGTGAATATATCGGTGCGAAAAGATAGTTAACTGCTTCAATAATAGGAAATTGAACTTTTAATCCCCAAAAATTTAGATTAAGGACAAATTAGCATAATTAAAAAATTACTATTTTTCCACTTCCTGTAATTCTTTTCTTCGCATTTACCAGTATATTGAGAGCTAAGGAAAAACTGGTTCAAAATTATTTGGAGTTACGGCGCTTTGGCCACTAATTGAGATTAACTACGTTGAAAATTCAAGAAAACTGCAAAAACAAGTAAAAGTTATAATTGCCGTGCCCCTACGTGCATTCATGAATCTATTTGAAACTTTGCAGTTAAAAAGTATGAGTTGTAATTTAAATACAACACTTAACGTGCGTCCTCGTGCACCATGTCATCATTATGTATTTGTGGAATGAAAATTGATAAATCATAAATCTTTGCTTACAAAATTCTTTGTTGGAGTACCTATACTAAGGGCATTTCTCACCCTCGTTTTTACGGAAATGCTAGAAAAAATGTCGAAATAGAGAAAGGAGGGTTTGAGTACCCATAAACCGGATAAACCCTACCGCTGGCTCTTGCTATAGTGCCGGTATCAAGTCCGTATCCCTAGTTCCTATCGTTGTCTATGTTTGTCTTTTGTCATCTTATTGTTTTTCTTGTGCAGTTCCCTGGTAGATTGTGGCATGTGATTGTGACTGTAGGCCCGGCATTGTAAGTGTTTCCTGTTATCTTTTCTATGGATAATCTGATGTTGATGACTGGGGGGTTCTCCAGGGGTTAGACAAAACCAAATTATTGTATTTCCTTGGACTGATATCTTTAATATCACGAGAGTTAAGCTAGGCTACAACGATCCATGCCTACACTGAATAAATATACGTTCATCCTTAGACAGGCATATCGGTATAACGGAACAAATTTAATCAATTTCATGCACTCCTAATAAATAGGAGCACTGTCATACATCGTCTACAGACTTAAAATAGAACTTACACCTGAAAACGTTAAAAAATTACGTGTTTTCTTCTAGTTTAATACGTTGCTTCAATGCATGCAAACCCTTAATCTTAATGCACAATTATTTTGTGTTCCATTTTTAAGTTATGACTGACTTTTACATCTCTTTACTTAAATTTACGAAAGAGGCGATTTTAAATTCAAAACTATCAATTCCCTAACACGGAGAGTTAAATGCCATCTTCTCCTACTTACGGAGTGTATGTTTCACAGTTGATTCGATAGGTGAGAGCTAGCACGAATAATACAGACCTTCTCAATAGACATAGCTATCTCTTGACCTCCTTATTAATCAAAGCTTTAAAAATTTCTGTCTCATACGATCTTTAAAAAAGTTCTTTAATAGATATCAGTCCCTTGTGAAAAAAATGAGGCTTCGGTCCTAACTTTGATTAAAAAAGTTTTTTTACTACTGATAATTCCTTTTTTACTGTCTATAACCTTTTAAATGGCAATTGTTGTTGAGTTGCTACCGGACACTACCGCAATGTAAAAGGGGGAGCGGGTTGACGCATCATAAAACCGATTTAAGCAACCATTTCTTTTGAAAGCCAGATTCATGCAAGTCGGAGCCATTGCGGTCAACAATTTTCCGGTACTTTTCCACCTGGTTGATCTCTTTGACTTTGACACTTGACTATTCTGTTCAGTAATTTTGTTTTATATCCATTTTAATGTTATAATGAGAACTTAGGAAATATTTCTAAAACCTCGGCAAATGAATATATAAGAAAAAGCCAAAGGAAGAAATCTAAAATCCAAAATAAAAAAAATCTAAGACAGAGACATTACAACTGGAGACAACGGGACAAAGACGAAAAAGATATTGAAAATCGGAGAAAAAGATTTTCAGAGAATTCTTAAGTGCCCATTTATGCAGAAAATTATTTCATCCATATTCTTTCAGAAAAATCCACTACTATACGTCATTTCGGTTTAGTTTCGTAATAGATTCATAAAGAAAACCATTATATCTCAAAAAGCTAAAACAAAAATAGCAAAATATGCTTGTTTTTCTTTAGATATTGTTCATTCGTCGCAGCACAGGGACTTGCTCCCAGCCTAGAAAAAAAAGTTTACTAGCAAATATGAATCTCGGAGAAAAAAAACACAGGGAAATCCTATGCCTGATACTCCGCTCGCTTCGTTTTCAATTTTCTCAATAAAATAACCCAAACCTTATAATTCTGCCTTTTACATTCTCTTCCCGAATGATTTTCTAAACAGAAAACTCATTTTATTTCGTAGGAAAGCCCCACTTCATTCCTATATCTCGATTAGTTTACTCGTATTTGACATTTATCACAGTTCATGGCACTGAATGTGAAACTACCATGACCTTCACATTCTAAATTTAAATCATTCACGCGGGATTCTCGGGACTTTTCATTCAGTCGGCGATAAATAAAAATGGCGAGTTCATTCGATACTTGGGTATCTCATCGCCGAAATGTCAAATGTCAATTGTCATTGCTGGTCTCAGCCAATCACCTGACTCAAATGTCAATTAAAAGGTTATCGATGACAATATTTTATTCAGTGCATCTAATGAGCAGAAAATTGGAATCGACATTTAAGTTCCGAAAACCACATGCAAACGAAACGGAGAAGCACATAAAGATTATTTGGGCCTGGGTGGACTAGTGGTTAAGGTAGTTCTACTACCTATACAACCACTGTAGTCTATTACCACTGCGGTGTGTGTTCCCGCCCCACTATGTACATTACAAAAAGGTTGCACTGGACTTACAATCGTAAGTGATCGTAAGTGATACGTTATGTCAGTCACCTGCACAAGGTCGGTGGTTCTCTCCGGGCACTCTGGTTTCCTCCACCACTAAAACTGACCGTCATGAGATAGCTGAAATTCTGCTAAAAGTGACGTTAAACCCCATAGCAATCAATCAGTCATAAAGATTATTTAAAGCAACAGCAAAATCCTCATTCTATAAATTCTAAAAGTAGAAAAGTAACATTTATTTTAATTATGCACGTTACTTTTGAAAAAGCTGAATCACAATTTTGCATAAAACTTCTGCTAATCACATATTGTAGTATATAAGTGGGTCGATAGAAGGAATTATTTTTCGGAAACAATAAAACACGATTAGAGATGTTCTCTCATTATCTATAGTTCTGTCTCTTCAGCAATTTACTTTTCAGTTTTCTATTAGAACCATTCTTATTTAATATATCATTACGTGACGTGACCTCATTTTTCTCTAATTCAAGTCTTCTCAATGACAATTAAACCAACATAAAACTGAATGGGAAGATGTTTCAAATGACTCCTAATGATATAAAGCAACACAAAATGTAGAAATACAAAATAAGGATGGATACGGGAAAAGGAAGTCGGATATATAATGTGAATGTATAGTATAGTAAAAACAGCCAAGGAAAGCAAATAAAAGCAGTCAATCCTATGTTATGCTAACATATAAATAACAGATTCGATTTTAGATTCAGTGCTTAACAACAGGCAAAATAATGCAAAAAGGCAGCAAATGCGATTGAATAAAATAATATTTACAAAACATATGCGGTGTCAAGCCTGGAAACTATTGAAAACGTCTACTACGAGTAAGTGCATGTGCACATGTATTGCAGGCGAAATTCAAGAAATTTGGAAAAACCTAGTTGCCCTCAGCAACCTAGAGGCTAATCGAATATTTGTTATTAAGTGTCATATTTTTACTATTGACCTTAATTATTTATTGAAACAGTGGAAAATAATAGATTTGCAATAACATTCATACTTGTCATATTCATATAATGTTATAAAGCAGTGGCGGATTTAGGGGGAGGGCCCGCCCCCACCCCTTAGGTTGGAAAATATTTAAAATTCCTAGGGGTTTTGGGAAAAATTGGGTTCCAGGCCCCGTTTTTGGAAAAAATATGGGTCCCCCCTCCCCTCCCCCTTAGCAGATAGTCTGGATCCGCCACTGTAAAGATTGAATATAATGTCGTGAATACTACATATGATGCTTAAAGCACTGAACATAAACACTCTTTTAGTAAATGTTTGAAACGTTGACTGGTGATCACTGGTTAAAAGGCGTGTCTTGCTATGTATATTACATATCTGGAAACCGGAAATCATTACTTGGCGTCAACGTGGAAACACCGGTTTTCACAAGAATTCATTTATTCACTTGCTTATCACAAGGATATAAACATTGCATAGAATATAAAGACCTAATATGGTATATTTAAGATAAGTAAATTGATCTTTAGGACTTGAGCTGCACTCTCGTCATATATAAATTTTACTAACACACTTACTCTATTACTAATTATATACCTGTTAGGTCCCTAATAGACAATGTGATATATGGTAACGACTGCCATATAATATTGCCAAGAATGTATTCCGGTATTATAGTATTAGCACTGCATATCTTACCCGACTCTGTTTTGAGCACTGCATATAATGTTGTGAACGTTGAATAAAATGATGCAGTTCAACATAGGACTGTCATGGCGATCCTTAAATTACATGCCTCCATGGTAAGCTGAGGGATGTGGAAAGTATATATTCTTTCAGATATAACAACACAGCTGTAGTTCCCAAGTAAGAACAACTAGGCATGGTATCAACTCTTTCTGTTATACTGCTTCTAATCTGGAATGAGTTTCCAGATCATTTTAGAATTGAAACAAATTTAATCAGTTTTCTCAATTAATAAGTACATGGTCTGGCAAATTTTGTCACTGGAGTGCATGTAAATAATTTACAGTTGCTTTGCTTATAGTGCTTATGTTTTACTCTCTTTGCTAGTGTTCATTAATAGTTTAACTTTTAGTTTTTTAATGATAAATGTTTGTGCTTATTGCAGCTTTTATGTCTTAATTTCTTGTCCATTATGCTATGTTTTATTTGCTGTTTTGCTATTAATTTGTAAACCTTTAGCGTCGTGTGTGTGTCATGCTTTTATTTTTTTTAATGAGCTGTAACTGTCCTTGAATAATGTCTTTATTACATTGTATGTATTGCATGTGCTTTTGTTTTGATTTTTTAGTTTTTATATAGGCGATTCAAAAGCTCATAAGAGCTTATATTATATTGTCATATATATCGTCTTTAAATAAAGCTTTTTAACTTGAACTTGAAAAAGTATTCATTTTACTGTTTACTTTATACTGTCATCGGTATCAACATAAAAAAAGTAAATGTAACAGTACTGATTTTGAGAACTGTCAATTTATTTTTGAAATATATTTTGAAACAATTAGTGCTTAAAATGCACATTTCAACAATTTAACCTTAGTTGTCCTCAAAGCGAAAAACACAAAAAAATCATCAGAAAGTTGCAAATAACTATATCCCGAGGGATAGAAGAACTAGCTAGGGAAACCACAACACAATTCACTTGTGGAATGAACTACCAAATTCTTCACATCTTAAAATGGAAAATACAAGCTTGTTATTATTTGTTATACAAACACAACGTCAACTGAACAACTTTGAAGAGAAATCATATAAATTGCGATAATTTTCAATTATTTTGTTTGGGGTGAAATAGATATGGCTATTTTGTTTTTGTTTTTTGTTTTTGTTTTTGTTTTTTTTTTGTATTTCAATGTTAAGTCAACAGTAATAGCCCTATCTACAGAAACGATAAACCAATTGTACCTCTGTCTTCGGTTGTTGCTGGTCTTCACCAACTGTGCTATCTAATAACTATTAATCTCTGAAACAGTGGTGCATAGCTATTCCTACGTTACATAATCTGATGCAGGAAGAGCTATGCACCTCTACATCGGAGACTCATAGATATATCGTGACGAAAAAAATATATATGTGAATGTGCGATACGCATCGATGTGAGTCCTGCCTAAATTGTACCCGGTATCCGGTCAGCACACAAAGCAACTTTGTAAGAAACAAATGTCACTCAGACACAAAGTCGACTGGACAAGTTAATTACTCCCCAATACATTTTAATTCTTTCATACATACTTTAAGCATTTTTCGAAATTTTTTTATCATTTCCTTTTCAGTTTAGGGTACCGAAGATATTTCCTCTTTGGAATGGATGTAGATGTTTAAAATAAGCTCTTATTTAAATTTGATATGAAATTATTTTTAAAAAAAAGTCCTGTTGCATCAGGGATGACGTAGCACGATAGCCGATTTGAATAGTTTGAACTGAAACCCAAGCAGGCCCAAACAGTAGAGATTGAAAATTTATATTAATATGCTTACAATAAAACACTGCCGTTTAATTTTTCACACAAAAATGGTACTAAAGAGAGTTATCTAGTATATCAGAATTATATTTAAATTTTATAATAAGAGTAAAGTGTATTTAAATCAATGACATTTATTTCTCTTTGTTTTGGATTCTTGGTTTTGTTTGTTTTATTTGTTTGTTTGTTTGTTTTATTTGAGTGTTTGTTTGTTTTGTTTTGTTTTTGTTTGTGTGTTTGTTTATTTGATCGTTTGTCGTACATTCAACTTCTCGTGAAAATTATAAATCTACAGCAGGTGACTAACTCTAAGTGCAAGCCCCCCCCCCTTCCCCCAAAAAAAGAAGAAAAAACAAATCATCATTAAACGTTGCTTAGTGAAGTAGGTCAAATACGACTGTGATATTTTCCAGTAAAATTTCAAGCAATCATTAAGTCTTGAATAAACTCTAACATTTTTATTTGACATTACAAATAATACCGATTTTATGATACTTAGGTGTTTTCAAAACAATCTTTTATTTCCTTGGAAAATGCTATCTAGCTTATTGACGCACAGAAGAACGAAATACATGTAAACAATGTCAATTCAAGTCTCCCTTTTTTACTGTAAACAATACAGATGATTTAATGTAATCCTCGGGATAAGTAGATAAAAAACTTTCATGAGGTTTGATAAAATCCGTTGCAACATTAAATGCACTTTTAACTCAAAGTTTAGCCTAGACAAAAAAGACCACTTTAACTCTCACAAGTAACAACTGTGTGGTGAAAGTTAAAAAAAATCCTTTCATGGATCGAATATACAACTTAAAAGACGCAAAAAAATCTTGGTTAATCAGTGAATCAAGTAAGTGAGAACCGAACCGTCAGTCTAAAAACAAAAAATCCAGGGACAAGAGCAACATTGGAAACACCAAGAAACGAGGACACATCATAAGTATTGGGAACGGAAATAATGACATAATTATACTATAACTAATCCGAGATTCTGATTATCGCAAAATATTCAATGAATGATCGAATAACGCAGTAATTCACGAATGCGCGAAGCGCATGAGTGAACTACAGCGTTTTACGATAATGAGTTGAATATTTTCGATAATCAGAATCTTGGATCAGTTATTGTTTTTATTATATAGATCATCTTCTGTAATATTTAGTTGTTATTTTAAGATTGATTGCATGAACTACGTTTTCGATTTTGATCCGCTGAGACGTGTACTTAACAACAACGTTGACAACGTCTATTGTGACGTCACTTCCTAGAGTGAAATTATGGGAAATAATTTCACAGTTAATTATCACTTTTCTTTCCCTGGGAAATCTCGATCTTTCACCGCTATCTATATAATAATGCAAGATAATTAACATTTTTATACCTTCTGTGGCAACGTATTCGTAACAAATTAAATCTCATTGTACTAGGTCATTTTTCAGTAAAAGTTTGTGTGTCGAATAACTAAATACCGAAGTTACTGTGAATTTAATTTCTGCATATGCACATTTCGACAACTTATATCTCTTCAGTGCAGGTAAAATCTAATCGTTTGGAAGATCATAAACTCAAAGATATTTAAAACTGATAGAGAACAAATTACGAATATGATCTACATAGATAAGGACAGAGCTTTGTATGAGGGAGATACTCCTTAGATTTCAACACAATTTACAAAAATTTAGATATTGTAAGATCCCAAATAGAATCGGCTTCCGGGTCAGCACCGAAGTACTGACTACTTGGCTGGTGAATATTCTCGGGGACTAACAGTTCACCAGCAGTGGCATCGACCCAGTGGTAACAAATAACTAAATACCGAAGTTATTATGAATTTAATTTCTATCTATATCTTTATTCTCATAAACCAACATTACAGAATGGTATAGAGATACAGTTATAAATAATTATAACAAACATATATACAACTATATACAATCAAATCAGTCGAGAAGGAACACACCTTTCATGAAAACAACAATAAAATTATATAATCTTTGCAAAACAGGTTTACTTTTTGAAGACATTAATTCTTTAAATTTTAGAACATAAGGTCTTTATATAAAATAATTATTCAAAAACTTTTTTCTTTTACTATCAAAATATTCACAGATTACTAAATAGTGGTATTCGTCGCCAATTTCTTTCTGGCATAATTGGCAATTCCTGTTTTCGCGAGAAATATTTGCCCATCTGCCACATTCGATTGGAAACTTGTGGTTAGTGGTTCTGAATTTACAAAAGAGAAGAGATTCTTTATCACTTAATATTCTAAAATAATTTTCAAACTCTGATTTTTCTTTATATAATCTGTAATTCAAACATATGTGCATTTCGACACTTATGTCTCTTCAGTGCAGATAAAATCTAAACGTTTGGAAGACCATAAACTCAAATATATAATTCATAATTATATGTTTGTGCATATAGAACGGTGATTGTCACAAATTGAACTAATTTGTTGAGAATATACAGACAAGATTTTCCAAGATATAAACATTTCCAAAATAAAAATAGTTAATGACAGTATATGAATGAAGAGACAAATAATAATGTATCAATAAATAAAATATATAGGAGAAAAGAAAGTAATCACAGAAAAAGACAAAACAACAATGGTACCATGAGTTGTTGTTTTAGCTGCGTTTATGACACTCATAGAACTACTAATTAACGTTTTTGTGAATCAAATTGTCCTTTTTTAATGACGTTAAGAATAAAAATTGGAACACCATATCTCAAAGTATTTTGATTTTGGACCTTGCCACAAAACTATGCAAATGAAAGCCCTTTAAATTATAACGTATTTTTGTTATTCCAAGTTCTTTGTAGACTTTTTATGTCATTTTTTCCTATCCGGTATAATGCCCTCAAGATGCATTTTTTTCAGATTGTTTTAGTTTTCGTCCAAATCAAGCCATAAAAAATAAACAAGAAAGTGTATATTGAAATTTTATATTTACCAACGCCTTTTCCACACACAGACTCACATTTGGTAATTTTTGTAGGAAAGTAAGTGAGTACCGAACCGTCAGTCTAAAACGAACAATTTAAGAACAATTGCAATGTCAGAAACACTAAGAAACACAAACATAACATGAGCAGGATCTTCAATCAATTTTAGTTCAACTTCGTTGTAACTTGGCAAAAAATAAACAAGAAAGTATATATTGTCATATTATATTTACCAGCGCATTTTTTCACACACAGAAGTAGGATTTTCCATCATATTTAGCGATTTAGTTGAATTCTTAGTTTCGGAAAGGTTGTACCTTGAACCCATTTAAATATTTGTTGTCATAAACAACATCAACATAAGAAAACCTGCCACTAACTATGCATCAAACAAACCCAAGAGTTCATTGTTAAAATGAACATTCTGTTTGACATTTAAGAAATCAGCTCCACTGGCTTCCTGATTGAGTCAAAACCAAAAACATATTTCAATTTTTCCTTTGGAAAAAGCCATCTAATCATATTGACGCACATAATATCAAAAATCAGTTATAAATACACATGACCTCTCTAAATATTAAGACGGATAATTTTTGTACTTGAAACAATAAAATTTATTTACAGTTATATTTAGTTATGGCATATATTTATATTTCAGATTTTTAAGTAAAATGATGATTTAACATTTTACAAATTCAATTAAATCCAGTACAATATGATATGTCGGAAGACAATGTATTTCATAATATAGTATTATTGCGTAATGTTATTCAAATTGGCCTTGTTATAGATTCGAGGTAAGTCATATTGGCCTGAGGCACAAGCTGATAGCCAATGTGACTCATCGAGGATCTGTTACTATGCCGATATGAAAAACATTACACAATTATACCTTTATTAATTTTGATAACTCCATTCATTTGCTTTCCAGCATTTCTTTACTTTTCATTTTGATAGACCTTGCTTCCTGTCATAGCCCGGCATCAGACGACAAGTTATCCACTAATTGCATATTTCATAATGTTTTCACAACCAGAGACGATAAATCAAGAGGAGATATATGGAAACCCCAATATTGGACTAGGCCAATATGGAAAAATCTATATTGGCCTAGTTTAGGTCATATTGGCATACCTTGTCGTTTGTATTGTATTGGCAGTTAATTAATAAAGTATGGTTTTGTTTTAAATTAAGACAAAAGTTTGGTTACACTAATCATCGATCCTTTTTATTGGTTACGACAGATATACAGGTAAAATGTAGATCTACCTGCACACAAGATTAGAACATCGAAGTTCGAATGCATTGTGTTGGTATTCAAATTGAACAGTGAAACGAGACCACAAATTATTGTAATCATTTTTTTTCCTTTCTGTTTCGATACACCGGGTATATTGTTCAAATATCATTCACAACATCAGTTCAAACAGACACAAAAAAGAGAACTTAAGTACCATCGACAGCAAAAAAACATTGCGTTTGTCACAGATAGTTAATATCAAAATTGTAGTAACAGGTAATTTAATAACATAAACAACTTAGGTAATCAACGATTTCAATGCATATTGCATTGGTCTCAATACATTGCTTTGGCTGATGCTGCATGAACACCAGAGATGGATGCATATGTAAGTTAAAATACAACATACAGTTACTGAAATGTAAAGCTGAATGTTAATGCGAAAAACATAGGTAAAAATAACCCAACTTATTGATGCACTTATCTATCAGATGAACACAATTGTGAAATTTTCAGAATTTTTCAAAATTTTATCATTAAAAGTAAGCGATTGAGATCTTGCGTCAGTTAATATTTAATACAAATGCTTTTAGACTCTTTCAAAAATTATAATTAAAAGAAAGTTATTCAATTATTGATTCACTTAATATTTCATATATGCTTCTTCTTTATCTTAATATTTTCGACAAATTTTCTCTTTATATTATCTATATTTTATATTTCTTACATATATTTCAGCATTCAATTTATTTTACGATCATACTGTATGTAATTTATAAGGAGACAGATTTATATAAGCATTGTTATGCTTGTTTCTGAATCCTACTTGTTATTGTAATTCATTAATGTATAATATTCTTATGTTTCTTTTTCAAACAAATGGGTTTAAACTAAGTTTTTGGATAATTTCGCTTCCTATACTGCCCCCATCCCGTAGAATTGTAGTTTGTAGATGCAGAATAATTCAGCAAAGTAGTCAGTACTTCGGTGCTGACCCGAAAACCGATTATATTTGGAACCTTACAATATCTAAATTTTTGTAAATTTTGTTTAAAACTAAGGAGTATCTCCCTCATGCAAAGCTCTGTCCTTAGCTGATTTTGGCTTTACATTTAGATCATATTGGTTATTTGTTCTCTATCAGTTTTTAAACATCTTTGAGTTTCTGGTCTTCCAAATGTTTAGATTTTATCTGCACTGATGAGACATAAGTTGTCGAAATGCGCATATGCAGAAAGTAAATTCACAGTAACTTCGGTATTTAGTTATTTAAAGTATATTGAGCCAGATGAATAAAAAAAACAAGAAAGGCCAAAATATGAAAAATAGAGTTTTAGAAAATTCTTTAAAGTCCACCGAGGAAGAAAATTATTCATTTCATCGATTATTTTTCAGAAAAGTCATTTTGGGTTGGTTTCGTAATAAATTCATAACGAAAACCACTATACCTCAAAAAGCTACAACAAGATAGCAAAATAAGATTTTTTTTTCTTAAGATTATGTTCACTCTTTTCGGTCGATTTGTTTGTAGCGCAAATGTGTTTCACAGCAGGTATATGAAAATATAGAAATTACGATATCTTTGAGCTGAAAAAAGTTGGGATCTTGAACTTTATTTTCAACTGTTCTTACACTTCTTATCAGATTCCAAGTTTGAGAGCGGGGGTGAAATTACAACGATAGAAATAGAAGCCTAACGGATTGTAAGGCAAGAAATTGTAATTCACGACAAGCAATGGTGCTTCAAGATTATGATATTGTCTCAGGTGTAAAAAATATCTAATAATCTTTTACTGGAGAAGACAGAAAACTTGGTTGAGACAGGCATTGATTATTGACATTTGGGTCATGTGCTTTTATGTTTTTATCGACAACCAAACGCCAAACAAAATTGAGAAATACATAAAGAGTATTTACAGCAACAGCAAAATCCTCATTCTAAAAAATCTTAAAGTAAGAAAGTAACATTTACTTTGATTGTGTACGTTACTTTCGAAACAGTTGAATCACAATTTTACATAAAACTTATGCTAATCACATATTGCAGGATGAAAAAAGGGTCGATAGAAGAAATTATTTTTCGGAAGCAATAAAACACGATTAGATATTTTCTCTCATTATCTATTGGTCTGTCTCTTCACCAATTTACTTTTCAGCTTTCAATTAGAACCATTCTTATTTAATATATCATTACGTGACGTGACCTCATTTTTCTCTAATTCAAGTCTTCTCAATGACAATTAAATCAACATAAAACTGAATGGGAAGATGTTTCAAATGACTCCTACACAAGATGTAGAAATACAAAATAAGGATGGATACGGGAAAAGGAAGTCGGATATGCAAGGCGAATGTGTAGTAAAGTAAAAACAGCCAAGAGGACGTCAATAAAAGCAGTCAATCCAATGTAATGATAACCTATAAATAACATTCGATTTTAGATTCAGGTTTACTTCCCTTCGCTTTACCTGCAGGTAAAACCAGCCAAAAAAGGCGGCTAATGCAAACGAATAAAATAATATTAACAAAACATACGAAAATGTCAGGCCTGGAAGCTAATAACCACGTCTAGTACGAGTAGATGACTGCGTATTGCAGACGAAATTCAACAAATTCTGAGAAATCTAGCTATCCTCAGCAACAAGAAGACTCATTTGATATAAGTTATGAAGTCCTATATCTATCATATAATCACATAAATGACATTAATTATTTATCGAAACAGTGTCAAATAGAAGATTTTCAACAACATTCATAATTGTCAAATTTGTAATTACCTCATATAATGTAAGGCTTGCATATATTTTTTTGTGAACACTACATATGATGCTTTTAGCACTGACCACAATACTCTGTTAGTAAATTTTGAAACGTTTACTAGTTTAAGGGCATCATGTGTGCATATCTGGTGACTGGAAATCATTGCATTGCGTTACAGTGGGAACGTCGGTTTTCACAAGATTCCATATATTGCCTGGCTTATCGCAAGAAGTGGATGAATGTAAAAGACCTCATATAGTATATTTTCGGTCAGTAACTTGATCATTAGGACTTTAGCTGCACTCTTGCCCAATGTAAATTTTACTAGTATTTAATTACTTTCTTGCTGATTATATACCTATTGGGTCCCTAGCAGATAGTGCGATATATTGTAACATTGTCAAGACTACGACTAAATGGCATCGATTCTTTTCAAACCCGTTACGTTCATATTTGCAAATTTGAAACGATTGCCATCTATCGCAATCAGGGTTTATCGTTCTAATTAAAACCGATTACGATCGATCGTATGTTTGTTTCAAAGCATTTGATCGCAAGCAAACTGTTCACACCAAAGCCGTAATCGTCTCTATTTGGGTCGATCTTTTTGAGACAACCTCTTTTTATCGGGCCAAATAAGATCAATTGCGATCGATCTTTTTATAGTATGAACACCAAAAGCCCATTGGCATCGATCGCGATCGATTAAAATAATGTAAGTTTGAACGGGGTCTTGTATTTTGAGCACTGGATATCTTGCAACGACTATATATATAATGTTTTGAGCACAACATACTTATATAATGATGCAGTTCAACATAAGGTAGTTCTTGCGTTCCATGATATTATATCTTTAAATAACATGCCTCCACTGTACGCTCAGGGATGTGGAAAGTATTCATATTACAGTTAACTTACTGTCATCGTGTATCAAAATAAGTACCTATCACTGTACTGATTTTTGAGAGCTGTCCAAAGTATAAAGTATTTATTTTTCAAAGATTTTTTTACACAATAAGTGCTCAAAATGCATATTTTAACAATGCTTCCTAGTTGCTCAAAGTCAAATATACAAAAAAAAATCATCAGAAAGTGTTTTTTTTAATTGCAAATAACTATATACACAGGGACGTAAGAATTAGCTAAAGAAATTCAATTGGAAGACATTTGTGAAATAAACTCCCAAATTCTACACATATTTATATGAAAAATATGTACGAACACAACATCAACTGAACAACTTTTGAAGAGAAATTTTATAAAATGTAACAATTTTTAATCCATTTTAGGGGTTG
>MJUU01063365.1:75022-92677 GCA_002080025.1 Modiolus philippinarum
TGTGCTTGAACCGCGAAAAAATTATCATCTGATATTTTCCATTATATTTCAACAGTATCATGAAGCCTTTAATAAACTCTAACATTTTCATTTGGCATTTTAAAAAATACCAACTTTATTATCTTAAAGTTTTTTTTTCAAAACAATCTTTTATGTCCTTGGAAAATGCCATCTAGCTTATTGGTGCACATAAGAACGAAATATATGCAAACATTGTCAATTGTAAGTCTCATTTTTACTGAGAACAATCCCATGATAAGTAGATACTTATATTCAAAATGGTTTAAAACAGTAATAATAAAAAAAACGTTCCGAGATTTCATAAAATTGAATCCAGCATTAAATGCACTTTTTAACTCAAAAGTTTAGCCTCACTATAAAGTCTATAAAGACCAGTTTAACTCTCAGAAGTAAAAACTGTGTGGTGAAAGTTGAAAGAAGTTCCATTTAATGTGTCGAATCAACAACGTTAAAGATGCAGAAATTTTAATACATGTATATCAGTGAATCAAGTAAGTGAGAACCAAACCGTCAGTATAAGACGAAAATTCCATGGACAATGACAACATCGGAAACACCAAGAAACAAGTACACCACATGAGTAGGGAAAGAAATCATGATATAATGCAAGAAGTTAACATTTTTTACATTTTCTGTGGCAACGTATTCGTAGCAAATTAAAACTCATTGTAAAGAACTGATTTCGGTTGAGAATAAATATACAATATATACACACAAGATTTCCAAAATAAAAAATGGCTATTGCTAGTATATGAACGAAGAGGCTAATGTCAATGTATCGATAAATAAACGATATAGAGTAAATATACAGGAGACAGAATAGTAATCACAGAAAAAGACAAAACAATGGAACCATGGGTTGTTGTTTTCATTGTAAATAATCGCTGTATAATACGTGTATATATTAAACAATAAGCAAAATATATTTTATTCCTCATACGACAGAGCAGAGTTTACTTCCCTGTCCTACATGGAAAAGAAACAGACCAGCTGATGCGACAGTTTCATGTGAAGGTTTGTGTTGCGATTGCAGTGCATTTTTATGGCTTCGTTTTTGTTGTTTCTTCATAATTGGGATATGTTAGTGCTTTCTTATATTCTATTCAATATTGAACCAACACCAAACGACAACAGCCATAAATAAAATGTGCAAAGTCATTCCTGAAGTTAGCGTTAGTGTTAATTAACAATGAAGGGATATGGAGTAAATGCAAATAAGACAAAGTCTCTACAAATACATGGTAATAATAAGCAATGGAACACCGCTTTGTTGTTCTTCATCTTGAAGTCTCCATGAGGCCTTCAACAATAAGCTGTACTCATACCTCATAGCAAGTTCAAGACGATCCAAATTCAAGACGGCCCCTAGTACCGGTTTGAGCGGAATTCATTGCTAGATGTCGACCAACGCTACATCCATGCTTTTTACCCCCATGGATGCGGGATCGTCAACAAACATAAACTTAACTGGCAAAGTGCTCTTACTATCGCTGTCATCGATCGCCCGACATAAATACAATAAAAAACGATCATAACATTAAACAACGACAGGGCACTCATCGAGACAATAGTAAGAAAACTTGGCCTACTATAAAACATGGATGAACATATTCGAGGGGCGGACAGGGGTATATCTTCCCTTTCTACCGCCCTTATATTCTCCTTTCTCCCGCCCCTTCTCTTCTTTCTCTCACCCCTTGTCTCATTTCTCCCGCCCCTTCTCTTCTTTCTCTCACCCCTTGTCTCCTTTCTCCCGCCCCTATTATCAAAATCATTTAGGCACGGACCATTTGATTTTCAGGGGGGGAGGGTATTTTTTAGAAAAAAATTTTCTGGCCCTGACTTTTGCCCAAAAAATTCTCTGGCCATCATCTGGTTGAAAAAAATAATCTGGCCCTGATCCTGTCCATTAGAAAAAAAAAGCCCGGCTCAACAAAATTTTCTAGCATTGTGTATATGGGAAAAAATAACCTGGCCCGCGAAGCGGGCGAAAAAAATTTCCCGGCTCTGGTGTAGTCCCAGCCCCCCCCCTGAAAATCAAATGGTCCGTGCCTTACTTTACAAAAATAATGAACAGATCATTGTAATTAAATTGCATAAAACGTTATAGTAATGTCCAGGTTGTACCGATTTAAGTGTTGATTTAACAAATACACAGAAAAATAAGAAGCGGCCCCAAACCAACAAACTAATGTAACATTATTTAGTTAAAGTCATTCACAAAGAATGAATTTTGTAGATCTACAAAGATTGTGAGTGAAAAGTTACGTTTATGACACTCATAGGTCTATTTAGTTACGTTTTTGAGAACCACACTGTCTTGTGTTTTTATGATGTTTACCATGAAGAATAAAAATTGGAACACGATATCTTTAAGTATTATGATGAAGAAAATATATATTGCAATTTTATATTTACCAACGTTTTTTCCGCACATAGAAGTAGGATTTTCAATCACTTTTAGCGATTTTTGTAGGAAAGTTAGTTCGGAAGAGTTGTGCGTTAAACCCATCATAAATGCTATGGGGATAGCTACATCAACATGAGAAAATCTGCCATTAACTAAGCCTTTCACACAACTCACTGGTAAAATGAACATTCTGTTTGATATTAAAGAAAGTAGATCCACTTGGTTCCTGGTTAAGATAACACCAGGAAAATATTTTATTTCTCCCTTTGGAAAATGCCATCTAACCATATTGACGCACATAATACAAAAAAAATCAGCTATAAATACATGCAACTTCTCTAAATATTAATTCGGATTATTTTTCTACTGGAAACAATAAAATGTATTTGCAGTTATATGTAGGTATGGTATATATTAATATTCCAGATTTTTAAGTAAAATGATGATTTGACATTTTGCAGATTCAATTAAATCCAGTACAATATGAAATGTAGGAAGACGAATGTAGCTCATAAAGTATGGTTTAGTTTTAAAATCAAGACCAAAGTTTGGTGTTCCTGTATATCGGTTACGACAGAAATACAGGTAAAATGTAGATCTACATGTACACAAGATTTAGAGCATCGAAGATTTGGAAACTGTGTTGGTATTCCGATTGAACAGTGAAAAGCGACCACGCATTTTTATCATTTCTTTCATTTCTGTGTCGATATATACCAGGTATAACGTTCAAATATCATTACAACATCAGTTCAGACAGACACCAAAAGTGAACTTAAGTACCACTGACAACATAAATACCTTGCCTTTGTCACAAATACAATGCTGGAAAACTCGATGTTCTCAACCAAAAAACCGACACCCGGAAACTTAATAAGTGCATTGCGAGAAAATCAAAGAATGTCACTCCATATAAATTAATAAAGTAAGTGCATTAATCAATCAAAAGCCCTTTTCTTTTTTTCGAGTAACAATGGTAAATAAGTTTTTTCTTTATGTCCGGGTTTTAGAATCGCCCCTAAGCGCCTGACAACAATAAACACGATTTCTGTCTTAAAAAGCAGACTTTTATATGGTTTTAGTTATATTTTAGATCTTTGACCAGTTTTACATGGAGTGACATTCTCCGATTTTTAAAAACAAGGTCTGTCACTTTGTATTAATTAACTTCCTGGTAGTAAAATTCAGTTGAGACCATCGAGTTTCCCAGCGGTGAAATAGCTACGATCAGAATCGTAGTAAGAGGACATTTGAATAGTGTGATCAACGATTTCAAAGTTCACATTGTTGTGGCATATGGTCACAATAACATAACACTGCCTTCATGCTGTCTTAACATTAGAGATGAGTGCATATGTTAGTTCATATCAACATAAAACATACAGTAACTGAAAACTGAACTATGATGTAAAACTGAAAGCTAAGGCAAAAAACATAGACTAAAATGACCCAGCTTGCCTGGATCCTTTTATATACCAATTAAGATGCATACATATACAAGGTAAGGTCGATCAAGCTGAAAATGTGGGTCAGAGTGATCTAATTTGGCCTGAGTGCTGATGAACCATCCGATAATGTACAGCAAATGATATATGGTCCAACCGATAATGTACATCAAATGATATATGAATGCAAATTATGCAAGTCAAATTTGGTGTGGATGTTAATGTATCATACGAGATGAATGCAAATGCAAGATTAGATGATCCAACCATGCACAGAGACAGAGGTTTGAATTAAAGTCAATCGAATGGAAAGTGTAGGTCAAATTGGCCTACTTTGGCATGGATGTTGATATACCATCCGAGATGTATGCATATGGATGATACCACTGTGTTCAGTGACTGAGATTTGAACTAGTCCGAAACTTGTATGTTAGTCAATCAAGCAGAAAAAAGAAGATCAGATTGTCCCAAATTGGCATTGATACTCATGTTCCATTCGAGATGTATGCATAAGGTTACATTATCCCACAATATAAAGTGAAGTAGATATGAATGTAAACTTGAATGAAAGGCAATCAAATGGAAAATATAGGTCGGAGAGACCTTATTTTCTTGGTGGTTTTGAGTTTATCCAGGATGCACCTTTGTGCAAAATTTGTTGATGTTACCATAGTACCCGAAGTATACACCTTGTGCACCAATAGTCCCCCTCAACTCAACTTATAATAAAATTTGAAATACGACGGCAAACGAATACTGAAACAAAAAGAAGACACTGATAAATACATTGATAAACAAAGTAATAAAAAAACGATTTTGTTTTCAAGATTTTGGATTTTGAAACCACCACACGGCTTTTCAAACATTATGAAAGTCCATAGGGTCAATATAAGGTCAAGAATGTCTTTCGCGTCGGTTTAATAATTGTGTATTAAGAAAAGTTTGTAACATTTGATGGGTCCATGATTTGATTAATTGTACTCACTTTGGAAAATAGAGTTGAAGGTAAATTAAGAATTAGCAATGAATTCCGCTCAAAAAGGTGTTAGGGGCCGTCTTGAACTTGCTATGAGGTATGAGTCAAGCTCATTGTTGAAGGCCTCATGGTAACTTCAAGATAAAGAACAACAATAAAAGCGTTGTTCAGTTGCTTAACCATGTATTTGTAGAGACTTTGTCATGATTTGATTAATTGTACTCACTTTGGAAAATAGAGTTGAAGGTAAATTAAGCTTTATTTGAAAGTGGAATAAGCAACAAAACATATAAAAGGTTTCAAGAAAGGCCTATTCACCATGCAAATACTAATGCATTTGAAGATAGGGCAAAAGATGGCCCTTACTGGAGCACCTGTTGACACTATGGTTTTTTTTCTTTGAGAGTTCACACTGTTGTGGCGTTCGTGTCTTTTGTGGGTATATAGTGTCTTAAGTCTTTCAGGGTCAGATACGAAGGACTGGGCGACGGAGATGGTGTTTCTTTCGGGTACGTTAAATATACCAGCAAAGTCATCGATCAACTGATAACAAGATATAGTTACCGAAATTGTAGTAAGCTCTACAGATGGCAAATTTTACTGCCAAAAATGTCTCACTATGTTAGTAGTATTGAAACATGGATGTATACCAAAAATATACTAAAAATAACCGAGGTGTAGTATATTCAAAACAGCACATGATATCCATGATATTCAAAATGATCACGCAATCAATGTTTTCAAGATACTTCAAATTTGTTACGGGTTGTTTTTCCATCAGGCCAGAAGGTACAGTCAGCGATTGAGTTTTTGTGATTTTCTGAAAAGTAAAAGTTGAACATTTTGCGTACTAAAAAATTTCAAAATCAAGAAAAAAAATCATTTTTCCTTTAATCTTTCCCAGCAAGGTCTAATAAGAAATACATTTATTTGCACTTTTCTTTTACTGTCTACGATGTTCCAATAGCAATTGCTTTTAAATTGCTACGGGACACTACCGCAATGGAAGGGGAGGTTTGGCATGCCATAAAACCAGCTTAATCCACTTTTGAAATGCCTGTACCAAGTCAGGACCATTGCGTTCGACAGATTTTCCGATGGTTTCCACCTCATTTGTCCTTTTGTCTCATAAACTTCGGCTCTTGACAACTCTGTTCGGAAATTTTGTTATTAACCCCATTTAACTAAATAAATCATTTCCCTAAAATTTCCAACAATTACATGACGTCTTTAGAAAGCCTTAAAAAATTTTATTTGACCTTAAGGGCATACGATACAGTATAGATCCCATATTGATTTTTTCACTAAAATCGGATATAATGTAAATTTTGATATAAGGATTCCAAATATGAGATATTTAACGTTGAAAATCGCTAATTTTGGGGTAAAACCAAATAATTTGCGTTTTTCGTGGACATTTTTAAATGTTTGTAATTTTCAGAGTTCTTGGGCTATTTCAGTTCTGATTTTTGATCTGTATTGCTCATTTTATCGCCTTTAAATGGAACTATGATAAAACATATTAACACAATCCGATATATCCCTCATTTGGTGTTTTTGTATATGTAATGTTAGATTATAGCTATATTTATGGACTGAAATCGAGCAATAAAAAAAAATCGACTATTGATTTTTCCTTCATAATTTGGCAATTGGTTCGCCTGACGACCTTCTTCTGAAAGCCAAGGAGAAAATAGGGGATCCATGTGCTAGTTTTTAAGATATTTCAGAAAAACTATAAAAAATATACCACAAAATATTATTTTGGCGGTAAATGACGTTGCTTTGTTTTTCTCTCGGTATAACGTCCGTCATATTTACCCGCCGATTTTTCTTCAGGTGATAGAGTAGCACAAGTTATTTTCACAAATATTTGTTTATTATTGGTTGTCGCACGTTACATGTCAATTTCAGTAATGGTCTCACATGATGCAAGACAATAAATGTATATTTGAAAGTGCGGTCTATCTTCGTGTGACCCATACATACGACGATGTCCATTTATGTAAATTCAGTTGAGTCTAAATAATCTAAATAACATTAAGCCAGTTACATGNGTGACTCGTATCGAAAAATCTATCAAAGCCATAATTACAACGTTTGTTTGTAGTTTTGTTTGCTAGGAAACTTTGTCTCCTACGCATGAGGGAGTTTCTTTAGTTTCATTAGTTTTTGTATTAAAGTGTTAAAGCTCGGAAAATTACTACAATGCAGAAGTGACCTGAATTGCCGTTATAAAATGACCAAATAAATAAACTGAAAAAAAAGAAAAAAAACAGCACATTTTATCCTAGAAGGTACAGAGGATAGACTGGGTATTTTACGTACTATTTAACCAGTTTGATGTCTCGTAAGTTAAACCAATCCTTTGTATAACTAAGTGATTTCTTAAGTCTACAGTTGTGCGACTTGTTCAAATGTTAATCTAAAAGATGCGTTGTTAGTAAGATCCTGGATAGTGCATTTCGCCGTAATGAATAAACTGGTATGGGTTACGTTTCAAAATAATACTGTCCTTTTCCTGCGAATCCACGCCCATGTTTTGAGCGACGTCACCAAAATCAGGAAAACGTTACCACTCCGCATAACAACTTTATTATCTCCCCTGTAACTGTATCGTATGCCCTTAAATATGCTAGAAATTAGAGCAATATGTATCTTAAATTAAAACAACTAGCATTAAAGCATTGGCAATCCAATGCATGGAGTAAATGCATATGATACACAGTACCTATGAATACATAGTAAAACCAAGCATTTGGGCAGCACTTTTATTGTTGTTCCTCAACTTGAAGTCACCATGACACCGTCTACGATCATTTTTTTCTCATACATCATATTAAGTTCAAAACAGTCCATAGAAATTATTTGAGTAGAATTCATTGCTAGATGTCGAACAATGTTACGTCTTTTTTATCTGATGGGTGCAGGATCATCAAAAAACATAAAGTTAACTTGCAAAGTGTTCTTACAATCACTGTTATCCTCATAAATCAGAAATGGTGTATACTTTATTGTTCATTTTTAATCATTGTCCTTTTTTTTTTGGCCTCACATACATCTGCTTATTTATTGGATATCATTGATAGAAACAAACACATCATATGTACTTACCTTGCAGACACTGAAATCCCATTCTTGTCGGGCAGTTTCAGCTTTTTCGCACATTTCACAATAATCTTTGTCAGCTTTCTTTAATGATTTACTAAACTGGTCACACTTTTTCTCTAACTACAATTAATAATTTAAATTTAAAAGTTTCATATAAACTTTGGAATAACAAATTAGCTATTTTTGGTTTGGTTAAGCTCTAAAATCTGTAAAAGCAATATTATAGGTATTAGGTGAACAATACGTAAGGTTAACAACATACCCTAAATGCTTGGTAAGAATCAGACTGACAGTTTTGACGAAGTTCCAGATGAACAATCAATTAAGAATTGAATGCAATATTTTGTAGTTTTAATGAAGTGTAAATCGTGGACAGTAACACATTTTGAATGAAGCACGCTAGCGCTTCATGTGAAAATTGAGCTACGGTCCATGCTTTTACATGACAAGTAAACTACAAAATATTGCATTCAATACTTATAATTACATTCCATAAATAGATTACAAGTGTTCAAGCGAGATAACTAAATGAGAATCATGAATGGTGCAACATTTCTTTGTCTTAATTACTCCGCCGTCTTTGTTTACTTTTGTCATTGTCAAGGAGTCACATGCTGTTTTAGTTAAATGATCAGAAGTACTCGTAGCCAATCAAATACCCTGATTTCCATATATTATTCAGACAACAACACAGATAAAGTTGTGGTTATGGTTGTGTAAGAAATAATTCACTGAGACTTCAGTTTATCATTGTTTTATACCAGGCTGGCCATTTATGTCACATTATTTTACCACGAGTGTTAACGAGGAGTAAAACAACATAAATGGCCAGCCACTGTATAACAATTATAAACTGGAATCTCCGTGGATTATTTTGGATTCTTATACATGTTATGTGAAAGTACTTTTATTCGTGGGTGTTAAATTTCGTAGTTTTGTGAAAAACCATTGCTTCAAAGGTTTGTGAATTCACGTTTCCATTGCAAGTTTAGTGAAAATTTATATTTCGTTTGCTGTTAAATTTCGCAGTTTCAGCCAACCACAAAATCCATGAAAATTGGATCCCGACAAATAATAATACTTTCACAGTATGACAATTAAGGTACTTTTATTGTACTGATGAAACCTTTGGTTACCTGTAATGATCGACATATTTGGCTTTTCCAGTAACTGAATGTACCCATTACGTCACAAACTAAACTGCAAACATTACATCAGAACCAGAAAATTGTGCTCTTTGAAAGTGACGTCACCTTAGTGGTTGCCTTTTTTCATACGGTCACAATGCAAAACTGTCTTTTTGCAGTGGGGGTAAATTAAAGTTATTCCTTGTCACTTTTTGTTCACATGTGTATCACTTTTATACACTTCTAGTGATCTCAAAGCATTTTAATCATATCATATTAGAATTTCCTTGTATTCTAACATTCATTCATAGAGTCAACAGCAATACATTTATCACCAAGCTCTCCTAGGAAAAATCTTAATGTCAAATTTACATGATTTAATGGGGAAGACCTGGGTAAGAATAAAATTACTACTCCTTCAATTTTTTCAATATTTTTGGTATTAAAAGTACACATGTTCATGTCGACTTTATGCAATTTTAAAATTTAAACAAAAGATTTATGACCTCATGCTTCATACCTTCATTATGTCTTTGTCAGAGATTTTTTTACTCCCAGATTTTGCATCTGTTCGAGAATCTTCTCCTTTTTCAAAATCTTTTGCACATGTTTGAGCCAGTTTCTTTGCCTGAAATTGAGAACAATAAGTGTTCACATAAACATGACATTTTGTACCTGGTGTGTAGTGTACAACTACAAGATTAATTCACCATAAAACATATACATATTTTTTTTGTACTATTAAATTCAGTTCTTGTTATAATATCCAGGATCTATCTACTCCTAATTTTTTAAAATTGAAATTCTTCATCTTTATCAGTTTAGAATTCATCAACAAAGAATATTTACAGCTACTTGGTGTAGTGTACAAGATTAATTCAACATAAACATACCATTAAATTCAGTTCTTGTTATAATATCCAGGACCTATCTAATTCTAATTCTTTTTTCAAGCTGAAATCAGGTCAGAATTCATCAACAAAGAATATTGACAGGGTTTCACTTACATTCATATACCTTCAAGTCAAGGGAGGATTGAAAAAAGTTAAATCCTAGCAATATCTTTGTATGGGTGAGTTTACACATGTTGCATTTTGTATCTTCAAAGAAAATGCCATCCAGTATTGGTTTGCACTCACTGATGAAGTATTTTTATTTATTTTCAATTAAAATCTTGCAGTATTGCTTTCTAATATCAGTGTTGAAACTCACTCAAAATTCTAGTCTGCCCTGAACTCAAAATTACAATATATTTTGCTATTTGTCTATGTAGATTTTTCAAAATAGTAGCCTGCCTCTGGCAAACTGCCCGGCTGTTTCCCAACCCTGCAATAATATTCTCCCCACATACTGGTACATGTATTACTTAATTTACTGTACATAAGAGTGTAAACACATGTAACCACTATAACAAGGGCTACGCATAGCCATATATCCGCACTGCACCAGGAATTTGAAACCCCACATATTTGTGGTCATTTTCAAAGTTAAAAAGGGGCATAACTCCTACAAAAATATCGTACCAGGGCTCATCTTTGAACTCATTAAAGGCATCCTTAAAATAAAGCTACTGAGTACATATTAACCAAATCCAATGAGAAATAAATTTGCTAAAGCGCTTACAAGGAATTTTCGTAAATTTTCAAAATTAAAAAGGGGCATAACTCCTACAAAAATATTCGACCAGGACTCATCTTCACACTCGCTTGAGGTATCCTTGAACTAAAGCTACTGTGTAAATATTATCCAAATCCAATGAGAAATAAATTTGCTAGAGCGCTTTCAAGGATATTTTATCAATTTTCAAAGTTAAAAAGGGGCATAACTCCTACAAAAATATTCCACCAGGACTCATCTTCGAACTCGCTTGAGGTATCCATAAACTAAAGCTACTTTGTAAATATTATCCAAATACAATGAGAAATAAATTTGCTAGAGCGCTTACAAGGATATTTTGTCAATTTTCAAAGTTAAAAAGGGGCATAACTCCTACAAAAATATTCGACCAGGACTCATCTTCGAACTCGCTTGAGCCATCCTTGAACTTAATCTACTGTATAAATTTTATCAAAATCCGATGAGAAATAAGCTTGCTAGAGCGCTTAAAAGGCGGAATGACGGACAGATGGACGGACGCCCAACATTACCATATCCCCGCATCGCTATGCGGCGGGGATAAAAATTTCCCGGGCACCCCTTAGGTTGGAAAATATTTAAAATTCCAAAGGGTTTTAAAATAAATTGGGTTCTGGAGCCCATCTTACGAAAAAATCATGGGCCCCCTCCCAAGCAAAAACAAATAATAAACAGATTGACAACATAAAAAGTATCATTTATTTTAATAATGAAAGAGAAAACTTATTTACATTCTGCTCAAGTGAAGTATCCTTGTTGAGTCTGCAATTTGATTGTTAACTTGACAGGGGGTATGAAACCATATAACCGAGGTAGCAAAATCCTTATTTTCAAACGCTTTTAAAATAAAATATATTTAACATTTCTAGCAAGATATAATTGTTATTCAAGCTTTACAGGGATACGGATTCAGGTATAAAACACAGACAAGAAATTATGAACCTATATCCCTATGAATAATCCCTAATAACATTTAAGTATGGTCTACTCAATGTACCTTATATTCTTCTGTTCTTCTCTCTGTTAAAGTTTTCAAACTTTTATCTACAACTAATTCAATCTGAAATGGAAATAATGTATAAAATATAGCATAGTTTCTATCTTACAAATTATATACTAGAGTTAAATGTTAAAATTCCTATATTTTCCTATTAGGATTTATAGAAATTTGGATAGGGGAGTTCATTTGATTTTTTATTCTTCTGAAAACAAATGGACTTTTATATTCAACTTTGCAAGCACCTAAATTGATACACCCAGTTTTTTAGACCAATCCGATGCCTAATTATCACCAACTCATCAAACTTTTCAACTTCATGGTCCCGTGAACTCATCCAATTATAGCCAAATACAACAATATATGAGCATAAATATGTATATGGCTGGATGTAAAACTCTAACTAATTAATCAATCACTGCAAAAACTACGAGCCCAGTCCTCACCAAATACATAAACTTACTCCTATCATGTCAGACTTTTTATGCAGGAAACTCCAAAAACACAGAGATATAAAAAGAAAAAAAATTCAAATATTGTAGGATTCCTTCAGAATTTCTTGATAATCAATCAATCAATCATGCATACAAAAATTGCTTTCAACAGACCAATGGTTTAAAACAATTATCCCTATACGACATCTGAGCCCATATTCATAAAACAACCCAAGTTAAAAGATTTATTTGATAACTTCAGTATCAAAGTAATTGATGAATAGTTCACTCAGTATTTAAATTCAACGTTAATTTAGCTTCTAAAAAAATTTGGATAGATACAATGATTTCTCCCATTCTTAGCATTTGGTTAAATGATGTACATGTGACTTTTTAACCAATGGGTGTTGATTAAATTTTCTGCGAGAGATTTCCCGCCATTTTAGATTTTTCGCGTTATGCCTTAATTTCATGGGAGAAAAACCTTCTCATTCAGCTAGGTCATGAATTAGAAATATTTCTTCCCTCTCGATAGTAATCTCGAGGGAAGAAATATTTACCTGAAGGAGAAACTATATTTCAACTTCATAATAATAGTTCTGATTATTCAATTATTCGAATAAAGGGCTACGCCGAGTGCAGCATGATACGACCGCAGCATGTCGACCACTGAAATTTGAACAAGTGTAATTTTAAAGTAATATGGACATACTAATGAGCTTGACACAATAATTAGATGGACACAATAAGGAGATTGACCCAGTAATTAGCTGGACACAAACTAAGGAAAATAAAAATTAGCCCTTATGACTCCTTATGATTCCTCTTTGACCCCTTATAGCTCAGAAACAGTAAGAGCTATGCCAAATCCATGGACAAACTACTGAAAGCTTATATCAAGAGAAATCCATAGAAAAAAATCCTGTCGAAATCCGATGAAAAATAAAAATTCAGGTAATCTGCAAATTTGCAGTTTTGGCCCCTTTGAACCCTTATATCTCGAAAACGGTAGGAGCTATGCCTACTACAGAAAGCTTATATCAAGAGGAATAAAAAAAAATCCTGTCGAAATCTGATGAAAAATAAAAGTTTTAGGTAATCTGCGAATTTGCAGTTTTGGCCCCTTTGACCCCTTATAGCTCGGAAACGGTAAGAGCTAAAACCGTTGACATTTACTGAAAGCTTATATCAAGAGGAATACAAAGAAAAAAATCCCATCGAAATCCGATGAAAAATAAAAGTTTTAGGTAATCTGCAAATTTGCAATTTTGGTCCTGTTCGGCCCCTCATAGCACGGAAGGAAACAAGTTAACAAAAATATAATAATTGAGCACTTTAATAATTTTTCATTAGGAATTCATTGAAAAAAACTGCAACAAAATCAGCCTAAAAATTAGAAAGAAAAAAAAAATCGGGGGAGATTCCCCCTGTAAGGGCCCCATTTATCTCATGAACAGTACATGCAATGTGAAATCCGTTTACATACTACTGATTGGAAATTTAATAAGGAGCACACTGGAAGAAACCCCATAAAAATCTGATAAATAATAAATATTCTACAACCTAATATATGAGAACACCCAATTTGGCCCTTTTTTTCAGAAACGGGAGGGGCTACAATACCCAAAAGCAATCCCAGCCTGCCCTTTGTGCCAAGGAACATTGTGTTAAATTTTCATACAGATTGGTCAACCAGAAATTAAGTTATCGCACGGAAACGAAGTGTCCACAGACGCCAATGCCGCCGCCCGATGACGACAACGCCGCCAGTATCATACCATTATACGACCTCAAAAATTTTTTTGCAGTCGTATAAAAAGTAATGACCAATTGGATATGTGGGTTAATAAGAACGTCTGGCTATTCAGGTAAAGACAATGACCATGTGGATATGTTTTCCATTGTTAAATAATAGACATTGTCAATACTATGTTAAAAGGTTACGTCCCATACCTGAAGGCGATAACAAAAACATAAAGAGTCAATAATTATTTTATCATCGGTCATAATTGTGTTAAAACATTTTAGTCTGTCACCTCGGGACATGAAAACATAATTATGTACCATATCAGGAGACATTAACAGTTAATAAAAGTATGTATTTAGTATGTATTTGGTCTCAATCAGTGCTGTTGATAACACCTTACACACATTACTTTATAGAGATAGTATATTCAGGAGGATTTTAGAGTAAGCCTAAAAAAAATTGTACATATCTTCATGGCAACTTGGAAGACTCACTAATATATACCCCCCCAAAAAAAAAAAAAGGTAATTTTGATGTTCAATATTTTTCACTTTTTCTAATAAGATATTTTCCTAAAATTCAAATGGCTGTGTTGTTTAAAGAGTTTGACAATGTTATGAAAAATTGGCACAAATATATGGGTTAGGAGGAATTGATTTCACAAAATAGGTATAACCCCTATTGAACAAGATAAATCTATATGTGGAAAATGAGGAAAATTTGCTAAATCTAAGCATCGTCTGCCACTCCATTTTTATCAAAATAATTTACAAAATTAAGGGGCATAACTTTCATGAAATTATCAATAAGCATGGGTTTTTATTCCCTTTAAAACTCAACAAAGATAATGCTCATTAAAATCTCAAATACAAGTTTGATCAAAATCCTATGACAATTGTGGCTTTGATTTTACTAGACAGATGGACATTACTTCGACTCTGCTCCGTGTTGCAGTAGGCACAAAAAATTGAGAAACAATCGATTGCTTGTAAGTACTGGTTTCCAATGAAATACTTACTGGTTTTCTGGCTTTGATCTGTGTTTCTACTAAATGTTTTAATGGTTTACTAATTTCTTCTACCAAAGCTAGAGATAGATTTCTGAAAAGAAGATTATGAAAGACATTACAAAATTTATACTGTCAAAATACTTCAGCAAAAATTTGTCAATTCTGACTCATAATAAATTCATAAATCTTCTCTTGACTTAGTGATGAATTTGTTGGAAAAAAAACACATACATACAATAATATAATCTTATGAACATGATAAATGAAATTCGAATAAAATATGACTTAATAGTCCTCAAAGTATACCCACTATTTCTTTGTCTTGCCCCTAAATGGTGTAATATTCAGACTAAATTTGAATTAATTCCAATAGGTGATATCCAGGTTCATGGAAGGATCTGGTTTGCACTACCTAATTTATCACTTTGTAAGAGTTATCTTTCTTGGATGTGGACAACCACAAATATTCAAGACTTAAAAGTAGGTGTTTTATTCACACAGATCTAGTTGAATTAATCTTATGTGATTTTGTACTGAGTATTGAATCTTAAAAATCATCTGATATAAAAATATTTTCTTTTATACTATCATTTATTTTACTTAAGAACCATGAAATCAGTTGCCTGTCACTGACAGAAATATTTTACTTCATTTGACCATATCTCTAATGAAATGTTCCAAAATGTTTTACTCCTGTTGCTTCTCATGTTGGCAACTTTGATTTTCTCAAAAATAATTCCATTTTTGAAACAAGTGTGGACCCAAATTGATGTCTCACCCGTCCCTGCTTGATCGCAAAATTGATGTGAAAACTCAAACTGCCTAAATCAGAAAACTTAACATGTTCACTTGACTGTGAAATAAGATTAACTGACAAAAGCAATGTAGCAGACTGCCACATATCACCCAAAACCAAAATTCCAAATATTAATGACCTACCACTGATAGATACTGAAAAACCAAACATGTTCACTTGACCATGAAAATGAGGTCAAGGGCTAAAGCCAAATAGCAGGCTGTCATCTTCCATCTAAGACAAACCCACATACCAAATATTATTGAACTTACATTAATAGATACTAGGAAACTTAACATGATCACTGGACCTTGAAATTGAGATCACAAACAAAAGCCATATAGCAGACTATCATGTACTATGCAAGAGCAACATTTAAACCAAATATCATTGACCTACCACTTATAGTTACTGAGAAAATGACCTAATCACAAAAACTTAATATGCTAACTAGACCGTGATATTGAGGTCAAGTACAAAAGCCATATGACAGACTGTCATGAACTAACTAAGACCAATCTACATACCATATATCATTGACCTACCACTTATAGTTACTGAGAAACTAAACTTGGACCGTGAAATTGAGGTCACAGACAAAAGCCACATAGCATGTACTACTCAAAACCAACCTATATACCAAATATCATTCACTTACCACTTATGGTTACTGAGAAAATGACCTAATCAAAAAAGTTAACATGCTCACTAGACCGTGAAATTGAGGTCAAGGACAAAAGCCATATGACAGACTGTCATGTACTACCTAAGACAAACTTACATACCAAATACCATTGACCAGTACCACTTCTAGTTACTGAGAAACTAAACTAAGCACAAAAACGGAACATGTTCATTGAACCATGAAACCTATATACCAAATATCATTGACCTACCACTTATAGTTACTGAGAAAGTGACCTAATCACAAAAACTTAACATGAAAGTTTACGCCATCACCGTCATACTTTGTACGCATATGTCTTGCTTTCCGCGACTTTCGTCGCAGGCGAGACAAAAATCACGTTAGAATATTTCTCATTTCCTTAGTGCTCATTACAACAAGGAATCAGGAACCTGTCCGCACCGGGATCAGTCTAAAAGTATAAATTAGGGAGTGCAGACCATGAACTTGGATATGGTCTATTTATACAAGTCAAGAAAACTGTTTCAAAATATTTCCATCAATATAAGTGGATAAGAAGTGAAATTACGTATCAATGAATATTAAGTTAGTACCAGTATTACAAAAGATTTGAAAATGGTTTACAGGTTACATTACTCATCATAATCTTCCCATTTAATTTATGCAAGCCGAGATTTCTTCCACCCTAAATGGATAACTGATGGTCAAAGGAATCAATAAGCATCCAATCACTATGATCCACTATATATTCCTCTCTTTAAAGATCAATTGATAGATAACCAATGAAACCAATATTATAAACTAGGAAATTTTCGCGCCATCTTTCTTTCACAGTTTTCTAAATAGTCTTGAATTCTGGATGTTGGTTAAACTACTAAATAATTATGAATAAATTGAATCAAAACATTCATGACAGTTTTATTTTGTGCTTTACCACTTAACGCTAAAAACAACAAAAACTAGATGTTGTCGGAAACGACAGCTATCCCCGCACTCCCTGTTTGATACAGAAAACAGTTGTTATACACCCTCGTCATATTTTTTTCATTATTTTTTAAATCTACCTCTTGATAGTCATTTTTGTTACTAAAAGAATTCTAGGATATATGGTTGCTAGGTAGAATTCCCAAAAATAGTGGTCTTTGAGACTTTCAGCAAATTTACCAAAATTGGAATCAAATATTTTTGAAATCCAATTTATGAAATTGTTCGTCCTAAACTATACAAACATTTTAAGTATGGTTGCTAGGTAGAATTCCCAAAGATAAGTGGTCTTTGAGACTTTCAGGAAATTTACCAAA
>MJUU01063365.1:92888-105907 GCA_002080025.1 Modiolus philippinarum
TAAGGCCGTGTCTGTTTTTTTATTTGTTTTGCGTCAACTCATTTTCTGAAAACCTACCAGCCAGCAAGGAGAAAAAACACACACAGAAAAAAAAACACAAAATTTTGTGCACATATTAAGATTTGCTCATACATAGTATGGGCACTGTGTACCTGAGTATAAATGATAAATCATTTTTAAAGGGTTGAATATATCAAAATACTCGAGATAAAAGCTGCTCTAAAGCTGAATTTGGTAAAATGCCCCAGTCTCCAATTTCATAGCCAGGATAGTTGCTACTTGTCTTTGGTTCGGTTCAAAATATGTGCATATAAAAATAAATCAAAGACTGCTTCAAGAACCTGAGGGGTAGCATTTGATTCATGCTTTAATTCTTTTGTTAGGTTGCCTTTTTGACATACTCCTCAAGAGAAAATAAATTGATATTGAGATAATGAAGCATGTGTCATATATATAGCTTGCTGTCTTGTGGGCACAAGATTTCACCAGTCACCAATACATTGCTATGAGCTATTATGAACACATCACATATAGAGTTTCAGGTTACAACTCCTTATACTGAAAGCTTCAATACCAAATGTCAATTCGTTATATACACAATCCAAAAAAAAAAATGTTTTGAAAATTTCCATGTTTTCCACAAAATTAGTGAAGGACCATTACTCCAGCATGGGAATCAGAGGTGTGGTACAAAACGCCATAGTAAGTTTCAAGCTACACATTTAATTGCTATGAGCAGAACATGAAGAAAAATGCTGTGTTCAAGAGTGTGGACCCACAGACAGATTATCAGACAAGAGCTTAACTGTATTGCCCCTTACATGTACTTCAGAAACCCGGTTGGGCACGGACCATTTGATTTTCGGGGGNCTTACATGTACTATAGAAACCCGGTTGAGCACGGACCATTTGATTTTCGGAGGTGGGGGGGCTGGTATTTTTTAGAAAAAAAAATTCTGGTTCCTATTTTTGCCCAAAACATTTTCTGACTAGCATCTGGGCCGTAAAAAATAATCTGGCGCTGATTCTGTCTATTAGAAAAAAGCCCGGCTCAACAAAATTTCCTACCAAAGTGAATATGAGAAAAAAAAATAATATGGCCAGCGAAGCAGGCGAAAAAATTTCCCGGCTCAGGTAAAAATCCCAGGCCCCCTGAAAATCAAATGGTTCGTGCCTTATAAAAATTAAATCTGACAACTATTGACAAAATTTTGCAAGTTTTTGTATTCATATAAAATTATTTAGTGTCCATCACGTATTACTGTCCAGCCTCAATATTGGATGGAATAAAACACTAGAATGATTACTTTCAGTCTCTATTGATGCTTAGCACACCCGGATACTATTTCACATCACACTCTTTTGGCTTACATTCATTCATCAGAATTAGCACTAAATTTCTTTGATACATAAGTGGTACTTTGCTATTCATTAAGGCATTAAAAGCCTTTTCCATGTGTAGACTAGTCACTTTTTCATTGATTCTCATAGATTCCCCATAGGAAACATAAGATAAAAAAATTACACCGTCAATGGTATTCAATTGCAAACCCAATGATACTTCGATTTTCTTACCGCCTTTGGTTGGAGACAAGAACAATTTATTAAATAAGAGTTTAACTGGACAAATTATATATAGACTTGCCAAAATAAGTGCAGGTTATGTTATGGGCAAAAATGAGAAAGGGTCTGGTACGACAAATTATACTAGACTTGCCAAAATAAGTGCCGGTTATGTTATGGGCAAAAATGAGAAAGGGTCTGGTATTACATTTTTATCCTTTGACAGGGAGACATACACTATTTTCGGTGATACTTCTAATAGTTTTATGCACCTTTTGTGCCCATAATCTTTAATTTTTCCAACCAACATGTTTTCTTTTCTATGGGGGAATATTTTGTAGGGGAAAGAAACTATTTGCGGTATACCTTTATCTCCAGTATATCAAGATTTCAAATTTTTTGACAAAACAAAAAAACTTTTGTGTTTGTTTTCACCACAAAACCGGCAAAAACCTACCCGCACGTGGACGCAAAACAGAGAAAAACACAACTTTGGCCTAAATCTGTTGGCTTACAACAAGAAGAATCAAAAGAAAATTTTGAAAATTTTGACAATCCCATCAAAATCCGATAAAAAATATAATTTTTAGGTGATACGCTTATTTGCAATTTTGGCCCCTTTTGGCCCCTTATAGCTTTGAAAAGAAATAAATGATCAAAAATCTAATTGCTAATCACTATGTCAATTTTATAAGGAACCCATTGCCAAAAATTGCATCTACATCGGACAAAAAGTAAGCAATTAATATTTTTGAGATTTGCCCCTATTGGGCCCATTTGTCTCATGAACGGCACATCCGACGCAAATTCCGTTGCCATACTCCAGATTGGAAATTTTCTCAGGAGTACACAGAAAAAAAAACCCATCAAATTCTGATAAATAATAAAGATTTTACAGCCCAATATACTGTATGAAAACACCCAATTTGTCCCTTTTGGCCCCTTTTTTGAAAACAGGAGGGGCCAGAATATCAAAAACATACACAAGCCTTCCTTTTGTGCCAAGGAACATTGTATTATAATTTTGTAAGGATTGGTCAACTGGAACTTAAGTTATTGACCAAAAACAGAAGTGTCTATAGACGACGACAACAACAACGAAGACAACAACAGCACCATACCATTATACGACTTCCAAATTTTTGCGGTCATATAAAAACTGAATGATCCTAATCTGTAAAATTGCAGAAATATTTAATGATATGCCAATTCAGACATAGATTTGGATACTGATGTGTACATAGATGCAGAAAGTGGTACTTTAATAGATTCCAAATACTCTGTTGAGACCAATAACTAAATACCGAAGTTACTGTGAATTTAAATTTTGCATATGCGCATTTCGACAACTTATGTCTCTTCAGTGCAGATAAAATCTAAACGTTTGGAAGACCATACACTCAAAGATGTTTTAAAACTGATAGAGAACAAATAACCAATGTGATCTAAATGTAAAGCCAAAATCAGCGAAGGACAGAGCTTTGCATGAGGGAGATACTCCTTAGTTTTCAACAAAATTTACAAAAATTTAGATAATGTAAGGTTCCAAATAGAATCGGCTTTTGGGTCAGGACGGAAGTACTGACTACTGGGCTGGTGAATACCCTCTGGGACTAACAGTCCACCAGCAGAGGCATCGGCCCAGTGGTAACAAATAACTCAATACCGAATTACTCTGAATTTAAATTCTGCATATGCGCATTTTGACAACTTATGTCTCTTCAGTGCAGATAAAATCTAAACGTTTAGAAGACCATACACTCAAAGATGTTTTAAAACTTATAGAGAACAAATAACCAATATAATCTAAATGTAAAGCCAAAATCAGCTAGGGACCAACTGAAATTACTCCAAAATTTTGTCCCTTGCTCAATTTTTTTCAAATACTCCCTGATCTACCATTAACATAAGCAAAATACACTTACTCGTTTTGTCTCGTACAATGATATGGCTATAGACACCAGGGAAATAAAACCTATACAAGAGGCATATATATAATACTCATCACAGCTCCATAAAATAATACTGCCAATCTGGAATATGTAGAATGGATTGATAACCTGAAAAAACGAATGGATTCATTACAACATACATTTATGTATTATTAAGTGAAATATTGTTTGCATTTAGTTATTATCATTTAAAATATTTGAGGATATGATTAGAGGAGATAATTCTAATTCAAAATTAGATTTCTGCACAAATAAAAATCTGAAGATTGTACTAGAATTTTTTTTTATCACTAGCTGATAATTGAGTGTATGGGTGCCCTTTATAGTTATAAACCATCAAAAGCTTTTTTCAGCTATCATTAACATCAAATGGGTCCAAATTTTACTGTTACTTGTCATAAATATATTAGCGTGATTTGTGAAATTCCTTGAGTTTCGCATCGTTATCGTTATTTGGAGAAAGAAACATGTCGTCATTCTTTAAAACATATATTTGCAGAAATATCTGGCAAATTTATCGCCAAGGCATAAATATTACCGTTAACATAATCTGATCTATTTCCTTACTGTAAACTGGCATAAGGATACAACCATTTCTACCCACATTATTTTGCCATCAATAAAAAATAATTAATTAAAAACATGCTTGAATTAGTATTTTATGAATGAATAAACTAAAAGAAGACTTTTTTTCAGATACTGAAACCTATTCTCAAATAGTAACATATCTTGACAGTTACATGCATAAAATGTCTCCAAAAAGATGAATTTGAAGTGAATTCTATAAAGATTGCCTTACATCATGGGTTTCTGCCCATTGTTATGCTATGCAGTTGTGAAGCAAAGGTAGAATTTAACAGAAAATAACACAGTCTCTGTACAAATATATGTAGCTTGCTTTTCATCGGGTAGTCCTGGATGTAGTAATGAAGTCTTATCAATGTCTGTTTACTTCTACTATTAGCAATGAGAAACCTCGGTCTGTTTTATTCACTGTACCAAGTTAGTTATAATATGGTTTATAAAATGGAGATAATTTTAATTAGCATATCAATAGTCTCTTTTGATATTGAAATTATCTCCTCTTTAACCATATATAACTAACTTGGTACAGGGAGATAAGTGACAGAGGTTTCTTATAATATCTGTTAGTCTTGTCATGTGACTCTGAATTCACAATTAAATACATGCAGGTCATGTGACATCTGTTAGTCTTGCCATGTGACTCTCTGAATTCACAATAATGTATGATAATTCTTCCCTTCAAAACATGATGCCTAACAAAAACCTCCCTAAAATTTTTGTTTGAAATCTCAAATCTGTTCATCAATATGTACCAACAATGACAATGCATATCCCCAAATTCTATCCCTTCCCCATTCCTAATTCTAATGAATCACTTACTTCTTCTATGAAAAGTTTCCAGTATGACTTGACTTCTACATCTATCATATTATCACCATATACCAATCTCCTACAATGTAAATATCTAAGTTTAAATCTTCTGAAATACATACAATCATGTTATACTATTCCATTATTCATTTCAAACTGGTTTACTTTACAGTGAATGCATTAACATTCTAAATGATTTGCGAGAGGATTTTAGCAAGTGTAGATCCAAACTCTCTCTCAATATGATAGATTTTTTTCAAGGGGTGTTCAAAAGAAATTACGAAAACTATTAGTTGAGGGATGACATATACAGAACTGACAGAAGGATGGAAAGCAGTTTAACATGAAAAAAACTTCAGTGAACCATAACAGCACTTTGGTTGATCTGTAACCTCACATCGGGATCCAATTCTTATATCACAAATACTACTATAAATTGTTTAAACCAAATTGTTCCCTTTCTTTTCTCTTTGGTATGATGAAGAAGAGTAACTTTCAAATGATTAAATACTTTTTTAGGTTATTGATAAGTTATTTAAGACATACTCTACTGTTATTAAAATAAATCTGACAGCCTTACAAAATATGAAAATGTATTACATTTGTACTATAAACTTTGTAAATTTACATGAATAGAAGAAATGGTGCACTTCATTAATGTTATACTTACTTCTGAGACTGTTCTTTCTCGTTGAGTCCATGGAAATCTTCTTGTATTGATATACAGGAAACATTTGTAGACAGATCCCTGTTGTAAAAGGAAAACAATCTATATAAACTTTACAAACTTCGTCTTTGTCTTGGCATTACATAACTATGCAAATTCTTCAGTATCGTCTAATATTTACTTGTGAAACTACAGGCGTCTAGCATATAAATTGATTTATAATGTTTAGATTTTATCTGCACTGAAGAGACATCAGTTGTCCAAATGCACATATGCAGAAACTAAATTTACAGTAACTTGGGTATTATGTAAATTGACATATCAATAGGTGATAGCAATAATTCTATATCATGAGATGTGCAGCAAATTCAGGGTCGAATTTCATGAATGATTTGGGAGATCCTGGGTACACATTTTTTTTAATTTCTGGAGATTTCAGGTCTAATTTCTTGTTGTCTTGGAGATTTTGAAAACCAAAGCAAAAGCCAGAAAAATGAACAGATATGACAGTACAGATGAATACATCAGAAAGACGTGTTCAAATCAATGCAAATGACATGCACTCTATTGTAAATTTGAAATTTTCTGGGGTTAGTGGAATCTATTCAGCATTAGAACTGGATAAAATCAGGTCATTATTTTAATCTCTTTGGATAAGTTTGAGTCTCAAATTTAGCATGACTTGGATAATTTTGTAGGGTTTTGAACCTAAAGATGCATCCCTGTCAGTTTATAGTCAAGTTAACTCCTGATATCTAATATACTGGCAAATGTATAGGAATCTGTCTTTTGTGGTTATAGTATGGATGTGACCAAGTTTGGCTCTGATCTGAAACAGAATGTTGTTATCTGGGTTTGAATGCAGACAAAATTTCCTTGACATTCCATTTTAGCCTCCCTGATTTGGACTATAGAGTTACTTATAATAAAGGAAAAAAATAACAGGTGCATATCTTCATTCTGAAAACTGCTTGGTTCAGGGAAACCACAGGTAGACCTGCCTAGAAAACTAGGCCATAATAAGGCATAAAATTAGAACAATTCTTAAGAATGTAAACTTACAACAATTTATGGAAGTTCCCAGATCCTTGGTCCCAAATATATCTGATGTGTTGATGATCAAAGTATTTTAGTTCATTTCCATTCTGAAACAAAATGTATTCTTTATTCTGTTTGTGTCCACTAGTATTTGTTGTCAACAACCGATATATACAGGAAAAGTTCTCTTTATAAAGAGTAAAATGATCTCAGTATTAGTTACAAAGAATTAACATTGACGTTATGGTATTTATGCCTTTCAAAACATGAAAAATATTGGGTTTACATTCTACCAACACTAAGTACAATCCTGCTGTGGAGATAATTGTTCCTGCACTATACAATGTGATCGCATATTTATTTCTCTACATTTTACCCTTTTTAAATCTAAATCTAATTATCTTTCGCATACTTTCCAATATTTTTCTACATAAATTATCTCCCCTTATCTAACACAAGTTTTCAAATTTTGGTAAAATATTCAATATCCGAATTTAATAAATCTTTTCCATTTGACATATTTATGATCAATTATCATAAAAAAATCATTATGATTACAAATGTATCATGAATTGCTATGTGTTGTAAATGAGCTAGATTGTTTGCAAATTTATATCCCAACCTTAATTCACACAGTTGTGGAAGTCTGGCAAAAATATAAATATAAGTCAGTGAACTTTTGAACTTTAAGCAGATGTTCCTACATACTGACATAAATTCAAATTTTCCTGACAATTTTAATTGTAGGTTGACATGATTCAATACATAACAATTTAAATGTGGATTTTGTCTGAGAAGGATAAGTCAAGTACTGGTAATTTAGATGTATTTAGAAAAGCCAGAGTATACCTTAACATGCAAAGCAATATTGATACAAGTGGAACAGTATACACAGTGAAGGTTTATTGACATACTATATACAATCTGTTCCTGTCCAGGAATCACAAAAATGTATATGTACACTTCAAATGAAGGTTTCAATCATGTCAAAAACAACAGAAAATGCATCAATATACAGTATAATACACATGTTGTATTGAAGTATTTGTAAATACATTTGTATGTAATCATTCACCAAAACATTTCCTATAACACCAAAAAGATAAATGTTTGAGGATTTGGAAAAAATAAACTATTGTAGGACTAATATAAGGTACCAGTATATATCAGACTATAAAGAAGTCATACTATAGGAAGAGATCATGTGTTTATAACAGACAAATCATATATGTAGTATATGTATATATATATATACATGTACTTAGTTTAGGCAGGTATCACTGCAGTAAAGCGTTCATTTATAACTGTGTCTGTTGTATTCAATTCCAGGGATTTGGATGTAATGCAGAGTTCTTAGAAATTAACTACCAGTATAGGTTTATGCTCATGACTGAGAGCTTTTAAGTGATCTAATTTTGTAATATACATTTGTCACCACATCTCGATTTTCTCAACGATGTCAGTTCTGTTGGTCATAAAAAAAAGCAACATTTAACTCTAGATTAACTTGGACTTAAATTCTATGTTGGTTTCTGATGGAGTCTTCGTGTTTGCTTAATACAATGTACAAACGATAGGCATATATCAAAATTTTGAAAACTCAGGCAGTATCTCCCATCTTGCATAAAAATACTTCCTTAGCAGTTTATTTTTTCCTTTTTGCTCTAGTTTGGGTTCTTCTAGCATTTGTGAATACTTGCCAGTTTTTTATATACATGTATTTGTATTAGTGTCTTGAAGTTTTTCTTCAAAACTGATTAGAGATATTTGCTGAAAGACAATATTGCTAAAGAATTATCAACCACTGTGAAAGTATTGCTTTCTTCAATAGATAAATTTTGATTGATATCTTCGTTAAACAAAATGTCTAAATTTGCTATCCAATGAACACCTTTTTTCCCATTGATTAAGCATGTGTATATTTTGTAACTACAAAATTAAATACTCTAAAATCTAAAAAAATATAAAAAAAATTAATACACATGAAAGTTCTTTCACAGCATATATTTGAAATATGAAGATCTGTTAATATCTCATATCTCTAATCAATCAAAAATTGATCCAAAGATGTCACACATTTTTTGTCAATTTCAGATTTAAATATGACTTGTCTGTTATAACAGGTTAAATCAAAAGGACTGAATATTCTAAACAGAAGAAAAGTTACCCATTTTATGCTACTATAGTTTGTCTATTGAAATAAATATATATGTATACAGATAGTTAAATAATACAATAATTAACCATACACAGCTACTAGATATCAGAGTATTAAACAATGAACTGACTTTTCTTAAAAAAATAAAACTAAGACTGAACTCAAGTTTTTTTTGGGAACAACTAAACATGTTGAATTTAATTTTCTGAGAAAGACATCTTGTTATTTGTTTGGGAAAGAACAAAGTGTATTCTTTGGAGAAAGTAAAACTGAAGCAACACAAATTTCTATCTTTGGACATTATCTGTATTCTGTAACAGTCTATTTGGCTCTCATATGTTCCCTTTTTATAAGGAACTTGTGTACTTTATTTATTTCTTGAACCAATGTCTTCTATTTCAGAAAAAACAACAGTAAATGTTCTTGTTTTCTGTAGAACATTTTGAAGACAACTGACATTTTTATTTTAAAGAGAATTATATTTATTTTTTAGGTAGAGAAAATAATAGCACTGATTTTGGTCAGGGAAACTGATAAATGTTCTCAGGTAATAGTGTTTTTGCTTGTTTTGAAAGATAACTAATATATATTTTGGAAAAGCACTAAAAATTCCTTTTGGGGAAAATCTGATTAAGCGATTGAACTATTTGGTAGAACCATAACAGTTTGATACCGGCATAATCTACAACATAACAGAATGTTTTTTTTTCTAATCCTAGACATTTTTTTTCAAATAAACCTCCTGCTCCTTAGTGATATATATAATATTTTGTGTGTAGATACTGAAACAAAAATATTGTGTAGAAAAAGTGCTATGTAAATGTGATAGGAGACAAAATGAAAATCTTTTCATTGCTTATATACATATATTTTGTACTGAATAACAACAGCAAAATACAGCAAATGTTTATCACAGGAAAAAAGAGCAATATGAGTTCATAAATGTGCACACCCTTGCAATTCACTCACAAGCTAAACAAAAACATTTCCAGTGTATATTCGATTTGTGAGTTTTTGAGTTAAAAGTTACATCATCCAAACTTACTATTTAATCATAACACAAACTCAATAAATACACAAATAACTGTTTCTATGTGTGGTGCACTATATTTCGGATAACAATCATTTGAAAGGATGTGTTTTACATGACAAATCACTTTTAACCACGTGACTCAGATTGCTTCCCCTTTTGTCCAAAATAGTAAGTTGCTTGATATAAAATCATAAGTTGAGATGAAAAATATAAAGGCACTTCATATTCACATAAAAAAATAACCATAGAAAGTACATCTTGAAGAGAATAACACGTTACATAGGACACTACACTTACAAAACCCTTTTCTAACTTTTTGCATTGTCCTTTACTACAAGAAATGCAGATATCAATAAAGGGAAATGAAATGAAATGATGGACTGAAACTGAAAATTCCACCATGACCAAATCGTACGGAAATGGTAAACTATCTTAAGGGCATAAGATTTCCTCAAAAATAGTAAGCCAAAATCATACAGGTAGGTAAGTCTGTGTGACCGTCAAAATAAGAGGACAGTTTTGCTACATGTATTTATTTTCACAGTAAATTTGCTGTATATTATGGCTGTTATTCAGTACAAACATTACTATATACTGTAAATCTAGAAATTAAATTTTGTTTAAAACTAAAAATAATACTTCAGTGATTTTGCATCAATTCAAAGAACATGTTTGATTGAATTTGTTCTAAAAACAAAACTAATTTCAAGCTGATTTAATTAGTAATGTTACATTCAAAGACACTACAAACCTATTTGTCCTAATCTTGGATGGAAAAGTCCTGATATTCGCTGGAAAGCCTATTAGGCTTTTTCCCCTGAAAATTTGACAGTCCGTCAAAGATTTGTACTTTCCTGTGAAAATTCGTCATGTCCTGTGAATATTCAGATTTCCAGCGAAAATTCCGACTTTCCATCGAAAATGTGACGGCCTGCATAGAAACGGTTACCTGTACACTCGATAGATAGATCTAGTCTCGACCACGCGTATGTGTGTAGATATCAGCAATAGGTGATGAATGTTCATCATCAGTTATTCAAAAAGTTAAAATAGTAAATCAAATTTATTATAAAAACTGAAATTGTGTATTCCCGAAGTACAACAGTTTCTGAAGGTTGTTCTGTCTCGGTTGAACAATCTTCCAATGTAATCAATTTATTTATTAAGTCCTGTAATGTCTTTTAATCATGATAAAAATCAGCTTTTCTTCACCTTCCTTGTGGTTTGTGTATTCGCCAGTATTCATGGGAGATAATCAAATTTACCTGTGTATTGAGTGAATAAAACCAAGTACACAAACCCGATAAAACGGATTTTATTCCCGTTTAAAAAAAAAGTACACAATGGCCTGTTTAACAATTTTACGAAATAAAATTTCACAAGTCCTTTCTTTTACAGGTCTCATTAGAACATGTATATGAGTCTATTTCAACATCAATATTTGTTTGCCAAATTATTTGTTACTTTCTAACATCAAGGACGTATATTTAATCCTACGTCCTTTCTAACATATAGAGTTTCATGATTTTTTAACATACTTGAAACGTTTAAATGCATTTTTATTTGGTGAATATAAAAATTTAATCATTAATTTTCTTCTTAAGTTTGTTTGTATTTTTATGTTTAAATTTGTTTAAATTTTATGTTTTACTCCCACTTGTGTTTATACTCCCGTTTCACTAACAAAATTTAAAACAGGGACATAAAATCATATCATCTACAGTGCAATATATATACATACATGAATACCAGTTTTGGGTAACTATAAAAAAAAGATATTTTCAGGGATAGTTAATTGCAAACGTTTGAAATATTTGTCCCTGCAATTAATCAATTATATTATTCTTTGAATGACGGAGATATGTCTCTTTTCCCTTTAATTTTCAAATTAAACGTTTCGGAAATTATTTTATAATCTCATTTTATGTCAGGAGCAAGGACTTCCCCGAGATGGATGTAATATTTGCACTTCATTATGTTCAACCTTATATAACAGGATTCTCTTAAATTGAATTATGAATAATTTCTCTAGTTAATTCAATTCAAAATTTTATGAAATTATTTTGTTACTACAGTGACCTGGGTATAATTATCTAGATAAGAAAAACACTTAAACCTATTTCTAATTTTTCATTCGACAGCGTGTGCTCAAAACGCTTTATGAAAAATTATGAAAAATTTGCATGTTGCATAATCTTAATAATTTATTTATTTATTTGCATATTACATCTGTTGTGGATCCGAGACGTATAATTATATGTCTCTGTGTGGATCAAGCAAATACAATATATATAAAGTAGATATAAAATACAATATCTGCATTAATCACACACCAACAAATAAACCCTAACGGGTTAAAGCAAAATATAATTTAAAGTTGAGCATTTAAATATGTCATGAAATTCATCACAGAGTTCTTCAAGATCCACAACTAGGAATTTCTCTTTTCTCTCGATCCATTTTGTCACTTATAAGATTCAATCACGTATATTGTGTCCTTGTGGATTCGAAATATAATTTACACACTCAAAATTTTCAATTCATTTACAGTGTTGCAATGCACAAGTTCATTATGAAATTTCACACATTTCGTAAAATAAATAAGCAGGACTTGTTATTTAACTGATATACGCCTTTGATATATGCTCAAGGAAATTGTTTGTATCTTGTGTCTCCCTCTGTGTTGACCCGGAGTGGCAGTCGAAATTGGGGGCAAAAGTAACTGCAAAGAACTATTGAAGGCGCCAATGCAAAGAAATCGCCAACTGAAACTGAAATTATGGTTCAAAACAGTCAAATAGGACAGAGATGTTTCTGTGGTTAAGCCCCGCTTTTTCTTGATGTTTCAGTCAATTTCATGCAGAATTTAGGCGTACGTTTACAAAAAGTGGAAAAAACTAGTATTGATCTCCATTTTTCAATGCTTGATCCGATGGTGAGACAGATGCAGAGATTTGCACCATGTTACAATACTCTTCACAATGCACCACTTGCGTCTGCTCCTTCTAAATAATTTTAATAAAATTATGATGTATGTTTCCTGTTCATGTAACTGACACCAATTTTCCCAAAACTTGGAGAAATATGTGAAATTATATAGTACTGAAAAATGATGGATAAAATCCGATTTTATTTGTAATGATCGAGTTGGTTTTTCTCTGGTGTTTTTTATCTGCCGGAAATACGTTTGTTTGAAATCATATGTACAATGCA
>MJUU01063366.1:0-20699 GCA_002080025.1 Modiolus philippinarum
CTTGTTCAATTAATTATAATCCGTCTTGAAGACAATAAGTCAGGAAGTTAGAAATATTATATATGCATGTATCCTTAGGGCTTTGTTTACTGAATGTTTACGATGCAAACATTGTTTTTTTTATTTCAAAGGTGTTACATATATATGCACTGTTCTTTGTACCTATTGTGATGTATAAAAGGTCTTGTGAATTTTGTTTTATTGATTAAGAAGGAAAGGATATGGGGTAAATGCATATGAGACAAAGTCTCGACAAATGCATGGTAAAAACAAGCAAAGGAATAACGAGTTTATTGTTGTTCTTCATCTTGAAGTCACTGGCAATGAGGCCTTTAACAATGAGCTTTGCTGATACCTCATAGTAAGTTCAAGACGGCCCCTGGCACCGGTTTGAGCGAAATCCGTCGCTAATTGTCGAACAACGCTACATCCATGTTTTTTTCTGCTCATGGATACGGGGTTGTCAACAAATATTAACTAGATGTTGTCGGAAACGACAGCTATCCCCGCACTCCCTGTTTGACACAGAAAACAGTTGTTATACACCCTTGGCATATTTTTTTCATTATTTTTTTAAATCTACCTATTGATAGTCATTATTGTTACTAAAAGAATTCTAGGATATATGGTTGCTAAGTAGAATTCCAAAAAATAAGTGGTCTTTGAGACTTTCAGGAAATTTACCAAAATTGGAATCAAATATTTTTGAAATCCATTTCATGAAAATGTTCATCCTAAGCTACACAAACATTTTAAGTATGGTTGCTAGGTAGAATTCCCCAAGACCAATATCAAAAATCCGAAAGCTTATTGCGCATCTACAGACTATATGCAACAATTCTATAACAAAATTAAATCCCTAAATCCATAAATGTAGGAGGAGTTTGAGTCACAAGAAAAGTGTGACGGACGGACGGACGGACGGACAGTAGGACGGACGGACAGACGGAGGGTATAACATTATCCCCGAACTTTCTTCGAAAGTGCGGGGATAATCAAACTCAGTCTGGCAAAGTGCTCTTACAATCTCTGTCATCCGTTGCCCGACAAAAGCACTAGTGTCTTAAGCTAGTGGACAATTACAACATATAGACAAACACAGGGCACTCATCAAGTCGATTGTAAAAACAAAAACATGGCATTACAATTTTTTCACAATTTTCAATTTTATGACATGTACGATAAGACCACGGTTCCATTAGTGTCTCAGATCAAGAAATATCCCGTCTATTGAAATTACTAGTATCAAATATAACAGATTTTTGCTACAATCTGCCAAGTCGCCAAAAGTTGCAGTAAATGATTTTCCATAGCATTCACATCCAACAAACGCCAGCCATTTTTAGTCTCCCTGTTAGTCGTGTGACTTAGGAAATTTTGGAAATTTCTACTGCACCACTTTGTGGAAATTTGTAGGATTAATCTCCTAATGCCGATCTACAGATCAAATTAATATCGGCCCGAGTCGTATATAGCCAAGGGTCAGAGGAGGGTTGTGAACTATGGCTGAGGGGTTTTGTTTGTTTATTTCTTTTTATTTTTCATTTAATTTCATTTCATTTCATTTCATTTCATTTCATTTCCATTTTATTTTATTTATTTTATTTTATTTTATTTTATTCATTTATTTTTTTTTTTGCAATAAAAATGTCCTCATACGAGCAAATCTAGTAATATCTAACCTGATCGTCGACAAAAAGAAATGCCAGTAGCTCATTTCAAGAATTCCCCAACTTCTAAAACAGCAACAGAAGTCAGTAGTTCATTCACCTACAACTAACCTGGGCACAAAAATTTGCAAACAAATCTGCGGGAGATTGCATAACTACTCAAAGATTGTCCATGAACTTCATGGAATCATGGCCAATTTTAGCTGAAACATATATCCGTCTTGAAGACTTTAAGGCAGGAAGGTAGGAATATTATTTATGCATGTATCCATAGAGCTTTGTTTAACATGACTGTTACCTTATCAAAGGTATGGAACAATGGGATGTAATTTGGACGTTCTCAGTGACATTTCGCAAAAATGGACTATTTTGCATCAAAACGTAGTGTAGCGAAAATGGCGGGGAAAGCGCACGGAATTTTTCAAGGGAAGGGCATAAACTATGCAAAACTAAATTCTTGTTCAAAATTGTTAAACACTTTGAAAAACAATACACCACCAGGCCCAGACAATATACCGACAGTGGTTCTTAAAGCAGACAGAGAAACATTGGCAGATCTAACTAAGTGGGAGGTGTTTAACGTCCTTGACTACCTTTGTAGGTCTCGCACGGACGATTGGCAGATCTGGAGAGAAGAAGATATACCATAAGGCTGGAGGGGAGGACCTAACGTGCAGCTACCGAAGAAAGGCGATCTCAGCATATGTGAACAGGGGAATAATGCATTTATAAGTACCAGGAAAAGTCTTAAACAAAATTATTCTGGTACGTATGAAGAAGGCTGTCGACCAGAAGCTGCGACACAATCCAGCAGGGTTTCGTGAAAACAAATCATGTGCTAACCAAAATAGCCACCTTAGTATCATCATGGAGCAATGACTGGAATTCAACTCATCACTATATGTTGTCTTTAGTGACTATCATAAAGCATTTAATAGTCTAGATAGATCAGTTTTGTGGAAGCTAATGGGCCATTACGGAATTCCTGAGAAATTCAATAAAATCATTAAGAACACATACACAGGAATGTAGAGCCGAATAATGCATGAAGGTCAACTTACATATCCCTTTAACATTACAACTGGGGTACATTACAACTGGGGTTCGACAGGGATGTTTATTGTCACCGTTCTTATTCCTATTGGCATTTGACTGGATCATGAGAGAGACCACCACAAATAGAAGAAATGGAATTCAATGCACACTGACAGAACAACTAGACGACTTAGATTGTTGATGACATCACTCTACTGTCTCACAACCACCAACAGATAAAACTGTCAGTAATAGAACAGAGAGCAACAGAAACTGGCCTGATTATCAGCACAAAGAATACAAAGTTATTTAAAGGCAAACACATACAGTCTTGTTAACCAGGAATTGAAATCATCTCCTTTGAAAGAAGTCAGTCGATTCCTTCACATATCTTGTAAGTGTCATTGAGGGAAAAGGGGATAAAATGCCGTTTACGGAAAGCGAGAACAGCTTTTAGAATGATGACAACTATTTGAAGCGGGAAACATCAACATAACTACAAAAGTAAGTGAGAACCGAATTGTCAGTCTAAAACAAACAATCCAAGGACAATTTCAACATCGGAAAAAAAAATAACATGAGCACGACACAGAAAAGAAATGTGATAGCACACACACATATAAAAACGGACAATACGAACCCAATGAAAAAAAAACTATGAATGAGATCAGATGCACCGGTAGATTAAGCATCTCCTGCTTCTTATAAGACACCCGCCGTATTGAACATGTCAACTCCGATAGTAAAGTCAAATCCGGTAGAGGAAAAACAAACTTTAGTGGCAAAGAGAAATTTAAGTTGTCATCCGGGAAAGAGATATCCCATAGCGGTCCACAAGATCGTGATGTCGACCGTAAAACTTCTGGAGGGATGACTTCAAGTTATTGGTAACATGCCCTGGCTTAAGTAGCCTATGTGTAAGCATATTCCAAATTACATTTTGACATTATAGAGAGGTTTAGCAACGTGAACTTGTACGGGTACGTGTACAGGAGATTTCCATAAAAACGTGTGCATGACGTCATCGATAGGTGCGTTGCCTTAGATGTACACGTACACAACGAACGTGTAGTACTCCATTTACAAGTTAAGTAAGAACTTCTGGCTTTTTGGCTTGATTTTTGCAAAAATTTTATAACTCTTAATGGGTAATCGATAAAATTCAATGGTCACAATATGTACCTTGTGTGTTTATACGATTTGCATTAATTTTATGATTTTTTTGCAATGGTTTGAACCACAAACTTGACAACAAAAACAAGAAAAAAATAGAAATTTTTGTTATACCTTATAATATTTTCCTTATATAAATGCATTTGGGAAAAATATCGACAGTTTGTCTGTTTTATTTAACGATCTGTTGACCAGTCAACAGTTTTCAGTCCGTTGACCGACACCGATCTGTTGACCACCTGCCTTATTTTGATTGGTTAAAAAATATCACGCCCATATCACATGATCTCCTGTCGTCTGCAAAACCAAATTGTCGACGTGAATTGTATTCAGATGAACTTGAGCGTATTCATTGGACATGAAAAGGTATAACAAAACAGTTATAGACTGGGCCCTCAAACAACAGCTGTTTTGTTTGACCCTCTGACTAAACTGTTGTACTCAGCCTTCGGCTTCGTGCAACAATTCAGTCCTCGGGTCAAACAAAACAGCTGTTGTTTTCGGACCCAGTCAATAACTGTATAATATCACATAAAATTATGTAAGATTGGGATCATATTCGAGCGAGTGTTGTGGGGGGGGTATATGGTGCACGTTAAGGGCACACGTTATTTAAGTACACGTTTTGTTGCTAAACCTATAGTTTTTCGGTGACGTGTACGTGTACGTGTACTTGTATGCCACGAGTACGCGTACACGTACACGTTTTTGTTGCTAAACCTTTCTATAAAATCAAAATGTTTTGTTATTTGTTATTTCAAACACTTTTAATCTCTTACATACTAATTTTTTTGTGTCAGCGTTGCAAAATATCCCTGTCGTGGACCTCAAAATTTAACATAGAGATGCCCATGTACCTATTTCGTCGTTCATAGAGATCAACAAGTGTTGGTGGAAAAAAGTGTTTTTCTTTATTAATGTGCGGGTTTCCTCAAATAATCGTGCTTCAATTTAGCATTTTTCTTAAATAAAATATTTGATTTAATAGAGTCCAAACAGACATTAATGCAATGTCTAAGCTTACAGTGTTATTTTCGGGTAAATGTACACAACTTAAAAGGTATTAATTGTCTATGTTTGAACAAATCATTTTTTTCAGTGAAACAACGGCGGTAGAATACCGAAGGAACAAAGGAGGGAAATCCACAAAAATCGAAGTCCAAAGACATGGCCAAAACGAGAACACAGAAAACAATGGCGCCAGACACAAAACAATGACGTTAGACAGACACAAAGCACGGAAACAGAAATCACAACATTCAAAACAAATGCACTCACAGTGTGAACTCCAGTGAAACTGAGAGTGACATTAGGTGCTCCGGAAGGGTAAGCATGTCCTACTCTGTTAACACCCATCACACTGCAAGTGAGGTAAATATTTGTTGAAGGATCTGTTTGGTAGCTGATTGGTTAATGTCTTTTTCTAACCCTTAGACATAACCAATAAAAATCCACGGTACGTGTTACTCCTCAAACAGTACCATGGTAAAATTTTGAAATGTAAATGAAGTAATCTTAGTATGAAAGGCTTCCAACAATTTGCCCAATAAAGATCTTTTCCATTGCTAACAAAACTCGTTGCCACGGTTTTCCCTTCCACCTTTATTTCTTTTTCCCAATACATATCATTGTATTTATTTATTTATTTTATTAACTTATAGCTGAAATATTGCTCTCAATCAATCAATCAATCAACCAATCAATCTTTTTTGTAGTTTCACAAAGCCAGTTCTTGTGGTTTCCGTGATAATTTTTGTATAACACACTGTTATGCCTGTTTCATTTTAGTTCTGTCTTCGTCAATGGTGATTTTTCCTTGTCATTTTATTTATTATATTTAAAGACAAGAATTTCAGTAGTTCATCTCAAACCTTCAACGAAATATCTAAATACCGAAGATAATGTATATTTAGTTTTCCTAATTGATGTTTAGAGAATAATAGCTTCTTACATGAGAGCAGATCAAAGATCGTGGTATCTTTCACGAATGAAAGAAATTCTGTCTTTTCTCGAGTGGAGCGTAGCGAAACGAGAGAATAATACGAAAAATTTCTTACACGAGTGAAAGATATTCCTATCTTTGATTTGAATCGAATGTAAGTAGCTATTTCTTCCGTAAAATACGACAAGACACATCTGGAAACCTTTACCGTTAGAGTAACGTTGTCGCCATTTCAGTGTACCTTATATTGTGACGGCAGGTGTTTTATGACGTTTAGCTATGGTTACGATTGTTGTATCACAGAAATGAACACTTTTGGTTGGTCATTTACCTATGGGAGACGAGGTCGCGTGCATTCACATGGGTCGTCTCACACTGTAAACCGTCATTTACGGAAGAAGTAACATATACCACATATTAATAACTGTTTGGAAAAATGTTTCGTAAAGCAACGAACGGAACTTGCTGCGTAATGTAATTATTTTCTCTGTATCGAATTTTATGTAATTATTGTACCCAACACAAATAAGGGATATTTTCGTAGCCGTTTTTGGATACACTATCATACTTTCAAATTTTGGTATTTTATTTTTGTAATTTCCATATCTTTTCATTGCTTACGTATTTGTGTTTATTTATTAAACTTTTCTTCAACTTATTATTTGCACAATACTATAAAATATTGTGTTTCCATTAAGTTTAAGTCATTAATATAGATAGAAAATTGGAGAAAACAAATTCGTCATTTCGATAATACAATATGCCACATTTCGCCCAGTAGTATTCCCTTATTGCATCTCTCTAAGTGTGTGGCACCAAATGACGCGACCTTAATAAAAAAGAGATATACAAGTCAAAAAACCATCCAAAGAAATAATCACGCTTAAATGATTAAAAATCGATGCCATTGAAGATGGTCTTAGTGATCTAATTACTTTGAACCTCTCCTTAATAGTTATGAATTGTTTACGCGTTGTCTGTTTCACTCAATCATCAACATTCGAAAGTCCAAACAAATACAAGCATATGAAATGGGAATCTCACTTATCAAACTGTTGATTACAAAGGGTGATAACTGATTTGATAACCTGGGATGATGGTTGTGTTTACGGATTTCACGTGTTGGCTTTGATAATAGCATCACGACCGGAACGATAATAATATAGTATTCTCTGAATACAAATTGATTACTTCATAAGATTCAGCAATTCTGATTTCATTCAATTTACGAGGATTATAAGGAATATATATTTATAAAATACTTATTAAAAATGAGTCGAAGGTGGTTGTCTATAAAAAGAAAGGGAAATAGTTCGGAAGCGAGCAGTCTTAAGGTCAGTAAGCCGTCATTTTGTTGAAATGTTTGGTAAAAAATATATGTATCATTTATTTCAGGTATGCAGTTTTCTTCATAAGTATCATTATTCGAAAAAAACATATTCTTGTTTGTTTAAAGTTGAACTTAATCTGGCGGCTATAAGTTGTTTCATTATCTATTGCGATAACTATTTGAGTTTTGACAGTTACAATTCCATTCGTCTTTTAATCGTTTAAAATATAATTCCACAAAATTTGTAACTGCATTTTCCCACTTACTGAACAATTAGAGACCAAAATTCACCTATACAGAGATTTTGGGGTTAATTGCTATTTTATCCACAAAGCAATCTTAATATTCAAATGAAGTATGCAAATTCTTTTAGTAATCTGATTTTTCTGTTCATTTCTTTATCATGATACCATTTTGGCTCATTTAAAGATTTTAATAAATACAACCAGTCACCAGTTTTACCTCAATGTAGTTGCCGGTTATTTGTTTTGTTTTTAGGTTTTTGTTGTTATTTTGTTTGTTTTGTTTCATTTATTTATTTATTCATTTCCTAATTTATATATTTATTTATTCATTTCCTAATTTATTTATTTATTTAGCATATGAAGGTTTTTTGGTTTTCTTTTTTTATGACACGAGGATGAATATATTATATAAGAATACAATAATTTTTTCTTTCTTTTATAGCACATCCAAAGGGAGGGGATTAACTTGTTACAAGCTTAAGTCATTAAGTGCTCAGAGATGTCTATTTCATTTAGTACATGATTAGTGTAATCAACATAAGCCCCTGTCCAGTTGTTTCTATCGAAGGAAAGCTCCTTTGCAAATGTATCACACAGAAAAATAAATGATGTGACGATTTATTTTGATAAAATATAAATAAGGGATAAAAAATTCTATATACCATTTCATTTATACAACTATGAATGCCGTCTGCTCCTGTTCTTCAGCTAAATGTCTCGAGGAGAACCCCTTTGGAATGGCTCTATGAAAATGCATTTTTGATTTAGTTTAAACTTATTTATTTTGTTAACAAAATGCAAAAGGGATCAGACACAAGTTTTTCCAACTTATAAAAGTCTTCTTCCATATTTTTGATCGATGAGCATCTAATCCATCATAAGGATTACAACTAAAAACAAAACAATTAAAACATTAATACATTTTCAACTTTTAACTCACGTTTGATCCTTCAATATATATCCTTGTCATGCACTGTTTTAAACATATCAATAAACAATGAAATGATATTAAGTAAATGCACATGAGGCAAAATCTCTACAAATAAATGGTTAATCCAAGCAATGGAACAACGCTTTTATTGTTGTTCTTCGTCTTAAAGTCATTAATGAACTTTGCTCATACCTCATAGTAGGTTCAAGATGGCCCTTAGCAACAGTTTGAGCGGAATTCATGGCTAATTATCGAGCAACGCTACATCCATGTTTCTGCTGACTCATGAATGTGGGACAAAGATTAATAGGATCTTGCATAAGGTCAGATTAAAGATCGGGCTATCTTTCACAAGTGTAAGAAATTTCGACTTTTCTCGAGTGGAGCGTAGCGGAACGAGAGTAAAAGACGTAGAATTTCTTACACGAGTGAAGATATCCCGATCTTTCATCTTGACCGAATGCAAGTTCCTATTTCTTCCGTAAAACATGGATAGAACTGTCTAGAAACTCATACCGTGTGAACAATGTTGTCGCCATTTGAGTGTTCCTAACATTATGACGTCAGGTGTTTTATGACGTTTAGTCATGGTTACGATTGTTGTATCACAAAAATCAACACGTCTGGTTGGTCATTTACCGGTGAGATGAGGTCGCGTGCATCGATCTCATATGGGTCATCTCCCACTGTAAACCACCATTTACGGAAGAATACAAATGTACAATTTACTGTCAAAGTGTCTTTACAATCGCTGTCATCTGTTGCTCGTCGAAAAAGACTTATACCATCTTGAATTTGTTATGAGGTATTAGTAAAGCTCATTGTTGAAGGCCTCATGGTAACTTCAAGATGAAGAACAACAATAAAAGCGTTGTTCCATTGCTTATTTTTACAATGTATTTGTAGAGACTTTGTCTCATTTGCTTTTACTCCATATACCTTCATTGTTAATTATATAAAACAATGACAACATATATACAACCACAGTGCACGACAATTACAACATATAAACAACCACAACAGTGCACGACAATTACAACATATAAACAAACACAGTGCACGACAATTACAACATATAAACAAACACGGGGCACTCATCGAGTCATTTGCAAGGAAACTTGGTATAATAAAATCAATGGCTTAATGATAAATATAGCATACAGATAAAACCGACAACAAAGTCCGTCATAACAGAACAAATCTATAAAATATATACTTACTCAGAAAATAAGGAACCGCTTCATGAACATCTCCTGATACAAACATTTCACCCGTCTTTACGTCACAATTCTGCAGAATAAAAAAAATAATGCAATTCCAGAATTATAGGGTTCTATGAGAGGGGTGACACAGTTTTTGGAAATGAGAGAAAGGGAATCAATTTGTTAAGGAAGTGGGGAAATTGATGAAAAAATTTAGTAATTGGAACAAACAACCAATTTGAAGTGGTAAAAAAAATTTATATAGGAATCGGGAAAAAGGGGCCAAAAATGTGGGAAATAGGAAAAAAGTCCAAATATTTTTAACTCTTAGAACAGATCCCCGTTTTTAACTCCTTTTCTATGACCGCTAGCTGGCTATGAGCAATGTATAACAATTGTATCTTATACAAATGTATAACCATTTTTTTAATGGTTACGCCGAACTGTAAACTAACATTCCGCGTATGCTCGACCGACATTGCGGTAAACAAAAAACCAGAAAAATCATCACATGCTTTTACAAAAAACAATAAGTTCATTAGTTAATTTGTTCCAAAACGATCGACCAGATAGCAAGTAATGACTGAAACATTCTTTCATCAAAAGGAAAATCCATTTGCTGGTATTTCTTTAATTTTGAAAATCGCAATTTATTGAGAAATTAAGATAACGATAGCGAGATTGTAGCATGGCAGTGACTGTCTATACAAAGTTAAGTGTAAACAAAGCGTCTGCTACTTCTAGTTTTTGTAAACGTGCTGCGAAATGTTTACAGCAACAGCAATGTTCAATACTGTTTTTACTGCAATAAATAGCTATTAAAGTAGTTTTTTTTAATTACAAGTGATTTTAGTGGAAGAAATTAAGTAATTCAAGATTATTTTGTAAACAGGTGCCTTTTGAATAGATGATCTGAACTACTGAAAACATTGTCGCTTTTGAAACATAATTAGAATATAAAAATACGAAATTAGCGGCTGCAAAAATATTATTACACTGTCCTCTTCTTAACTCGAATAATTCAAGCCGTTTCCGTCTCAGATTATCTCTGTTCGCTATCACTGTAATTTCAACGCTCTTTTCCTTTTGCGGTAACATATTAGTAGTTTTATAAGATGACGGACATGTTGTTGAAAGTGTCTTCAAATCTTGAAAGAACTTGAAACAGACGACAGTGTACATTAATAGTTCCCGATACAGTATGTAAAATGGCCATAACTTTCCTACAATTTACATTTATTTATGAGGCCAATCTTGTTACACCAGAAGTGCTTCATTCATTATCACTTTGGACATATCGATTTTAGTAGTAACAGAACATTACCAATATCCAAAAACACGTAATTGCTCTCAGAAAAAAGAGCTTATCTGGTTCATCATCGGTAATCACTGGTTTTTAATGGAAGGTGACGAAATCATCTGTATCAAACTAGTGTACGTGTAAACGTTTTAAAATTATTTGTATTTATATTGTTTTCATGTGTCTTAAATATTTATGTTTGGGAAGGATACAGTAAATTCAACGATAGTGGCCTTCAATCCGACAAACCCCGACCAAAAAACAAAAAATTAAAAAAACAAAACAAAAGATACATCCTGCCAGAACGAGTTACCTCGTTCTGGTAGGATTTGTCATTTTGGTTGCCCCATAGTTGAAGGCCATAAGGCCGAAAATTTGGGTGTCATATTTTTTCTTTATTGTGATTTTTAGATCGTATTTTAAATTATTTTGTCCATTATACCTTTTAACTTGTTGTCTATTGTTTAAATAGTTTTTGGTTAATTATATGAGAATGTTCTCCGATGATTGACTTTACCCCTCCAAACTTTCTTTAAATCACAGTTGGTAAAGCAAAATCCCAATAAAAGCTTAAAATCAAAGGCACATTTAAAGTGATGAAGGTATCATTTTAAAAGGAGAACTTTTTAAAACTTTCTAGTACTCGAAGGCCAAATGTAAAAAAAAGTCAATGAAATTCACACCAGAGTTCGAGTATCCGTTGACGTTGATTACTTCCGACATGTAATCTAAATCAAATTTTGATGAATGATTCGTTTTCCCCAACCTCGAATATTGATTATGAATTACGCGTTCAACACTGTTGCATTATAACTCATTTATTCGGAATATTTTCCATCCAAACATTTGCTAATTTGAATATTATGAAATTTAATTTGATCACAATCCCGTAAATCGGTGTTCTATTATAAAGTTATTTGGTAAAATTGAGAAAACAGTTTTTAGCACTCAAAAGTAATTTTTATCAACAATTTCTAAATCCTCTTAGCATTTTACAATTAAGTGGTCTGCAACTGTTTTACAAAGTACAAAATGTATATCAAAATGCATGTATATAGTCATTAGTAAAAACAATATTGCATACAGTTATCAATTTTGTAACCGCCACTAAGATAACAGAAAAACGGCCTGAGAGGCATTGGGTAGGCAGAGGGTATGTGGGACTAGTTGTTGACATTATAGATTTTTTTAAAAAAATTTACTATTTTGGAAGTCAAATTCAGACTGTGATTTTTTTTTGTACTGTTGAGAATCTGACGTATTTTATCAGGTTACGGAATATGTAAGCAATTATTTTGATGACTCGTTAAAGAACCCGAAAAGTGCTTTAAAAATCATTGAAATCTCTTCGTAAGCATAATACATTTTTATGTAGCTCCGGTAGAACAAAAAACTCCAATTAGAATTATATGCTCTGCATTTATGCAATATCAATGTATGTATCTGAAAAATGATATGTATCTGGCTTTCCATATCATTTGATTCTAATGCTGATGACGATAGGTTAGTTCTTGAAACACGTGTACAGCATACCAAATATGCAACTTAGATATTTTTTATTTATGTCACCCCAGACTTTGTCGGGGTGACATGTTGTTATTCTACGTTTCTTCTGATTATTATTATTATTATTATTATTATTATTCTTTTTCTTCTTNTTCCAATAATTCTTGTCCGAGCGATTATTTTGAGATGGCTGGACCAATTGGTTTCAAACTTTACACAAAGTTGGAACACCATCTGAAGATGTTTATTATGCGTTTGAAATTTTCAAAATGGCCGCCATTTCCAAGATGGCCGCCAAAATACGTCAAAATTTCAACATTGTTGGATTTCAATCAAAATTGATTTCTGGGTAGATTTTGACGCTGCGAATAACATGGAATCATCGAATGGGGAGTCTGGGGTGACATCGGCTATTGCTTGCAATTGCAAATCTAGTTATTTTTGTTCTTGTATTTTTAATGGTTTAAGATTTTATAAGGATGTAAAATTTGCGTCTGCTCCATCTAGCGCCAAGGGGAGAAACAACAGAAACTGCCCGGAATGCCCCTGCGTTTCCGGACATTATTTTTAATTTCGTCAGCTTGAATTCTAGGAATATAAAAAGATAAACGTTTGACATGTGTAAAAAGCAAACACAACATAAACGCCAAAAATGACATTATGCCTCATAGACAAGTTTAGGGTTGCAAAAAATTTAACCTGGAGATGTTCTATTAACACCTGGCAGTACGTCTTTGTCTAAACCATTATATATAAATACATTATAGATTACTTTTATAGTGTTGTCAAATTGTATTGGAGTTTTGAGGTATAATAGAAAATTGTCGGAGACACATCGTTGTTAGGGTTATTACTGGCAAAGCAAACAAGGATACAATATAAATACTGTTCGTTTTTGTCTACCAGGTATTGATTTAACTCAAATTATATACTAAAAATCCGAACCAAGATATTACATTGATAGCTTTTAGGCATCAATTGCCAAAAATAGCCTCAACTCCCCTTTTGAATCTGAGTGGAACCCCTTTTCAACAAACAATCCCAAGAATATAATTTTGTTCCCAAATTCGATAGCATCACGAAAAAATGGTTATGGTGGCATACTGATACCAGCATACCCATACAATTCTGTCCATGTTGTATAAAAAAGAAACAAAAGAAATAAAACAAATGTAAGCATTCCTATTTCTAGGGTATTAAGACTAAATTTGTTAAACACACTTCAAAGTTAAATAGGAATACATTTTTGTTCCATTCCGGAACCCGCATATGATGAAATACACTATGAACCCCTTTTCCCCTAGGCAAACATTCATCTTTGTTAAAAGTTCCGAATGTGCCTCTGCTCTGTTGACATTTGAAACTATCTGACCTGAGCGGGTCTCCAGAAAGTAAAGGAGAAAAGTCCTGCCTTCAATTAATTGTCTTATAGCGTGATGTCACAATAGACAATCAATATTACGACTAAATGAATTAACCGCCAACTTGACAAGACCAAGTTACCAAATTGAATACAATGAATTCTCGCGAGAATTGTAATAAAAAGTTGTTTGACTGTCAATTTCGTAGCTATTAATGTGATTGTGGCTAACAGTTTATTGTTTGTTTTACTAAAAACAATTCTTTTACTTCAAAAATTTATGGTACGTTTTAAATTAAAAATTCTGATAATGGGAAAAAATTCATATTGGCCAAATTTCATCGAACGACATTACAAATAATTTATATTCAGGAAAATGTAGGTTACAAACCATTTACTGGACAGAATTAAATACGAAATTTCTTATTTGAAAAATGAATGTAAATGAAACTGTCGAGTTTTTCTGTTTGAAAACTGATTGTATATCACTAACTTCGTAACCTATTGGCGCTAGTATATTGCAATTCCATCGCGTGATATGTCACACATGTTTCTACCGATGTATGTAAATGACATTCACACGTATTTATACTAAATGTATATCTATGACATTGTCACGTATTACTAGTAATGTATGTCGATGACATTGTCATGCATTGAACGTCAATGACATTGTCACGTATCCCTACTAATGTATGACACTGACATGTCACTTTTTTCTACCAATGCATGTCACTGACATTGTCATGTATCCTACCAATGTCACTATGTTAATGACATTGTCATGTATCCTGCGAATGATTGTAAATGACACTGTCACGTATCCTACGAATGATTGTAAATGACATTGTCACGTTTTTCTACTAATGTATACCAATGACATTTTCACGTATTTTACTAATGAATAACAATGACATTGCACGTAATGAATGTCAAATACATTGTCAAACATTCCTACGAAATTTCAAATTAACTGTCACGTATTCTACTAATGTATGTAAATGACATTGTTATGTATCCTACAAATGTATGTTAATGACATTGTCACATATCCTATTAATAATTGTCAATGAAATTGTCACATATCTTATGAATGAATGTCAATGACATTGTTACGCATTTCTACTGATGTATGTAAATGACATTGTATGTGTTCCTACTAATGAATGTCAATGACATTGTGACATTGTTATGTGTTTCTACTAATGTATGTCAATGACATTGTCACGTATTTTTACTAATATATGTACTGACATTTTTATGTGTTCATACTAATGTATGACATTTAAACTAATTTATGTAAATGAAATTGTCATGCGTTCTTACTAATGTATGTCAATGACATTGCCACATATTTTCATTCCGATATATGTCAATGAAGTTGTCAGGTAATTTCATAATGACGTATGCCAATGGCATTGTTACGTTGACACATATATCAATACATCGAAAGGGAATAATTAATAAACACAGTCGAGCTAAGGGTGGTTTATATTTAATCTATTTGTAGCGATCCAGGTTAATCATTTTTCGTCAATTAAAATTCAATTTATGAATTGACATGTGGAAAAAATATAGGTATACTTCAATTTCATACATAATTTGTTTTTATGAGGTATATTCATTTAGATAGTTGGGAATGACTTGATTCCTACCTACGTCTTTCGAGTTACAGAAGAATATGACCTCTAAGACCTTCAACTCCTTTCTTTTCTTTTCGATGTTTATTTGATGATTATTTTATTTCCCCGACGGAAATAGTCCATAGTCAGACTTGTCTGACATGAAAATTTACCCTTGCGATTTATAAAAAATCACTGTTTTTTTCTAAATTCTACCCTCTTTTAAAATACTACGGCTTCATTCCGTGTATGGCACTCGGTGGATGTCTTTAGTACTGGATTTGGCTTCCTATTTCGATATGTTTTTGTGATGAGTACTTCTTTTCTTACCATTTTTGGGTCATGGCTTTCCATTTGTTTTGATTTTAATGCTGCTGATGAGAGGTTACTCCTTGAAACACGTGTACAGCATAACTAAATTTACTAGTCATTTTGCAACTTGAGTATTTTTTGTATTATTAAAAGTTAAAGAAAGAAAAAAGAAAACTATAAATGCAGTAATGTATCAAAATATTCTCCGTAGGTTGCTTACAGGCATCACCAATCACGACAATTTTAATATTTTGTATTTATCATTGATTATCAATTATTCAGTGATTCACACATAACTACCAGTGCATGTAAATATAGTTGTCATTTATTCTGATAGATGTCTGTTTTTCATTGATACAACCATTAACAGAAATGCACTTAGTTGCATTTTTAAACATTCAGTGTTTGTCACCAACCGACAGTATACTTTGGCGTAACCATCACTGCCTGAAAGACAATGGGAGCTTTTGCCAGCCTTGGCGTCCGTCAGAAAATCCGTAAGCATGAAAATCAAAGAAGTCTATTTTTAACCAATGACATTACGTTATTTTTGCTCTTAGCCAATCAAAATCGTTTGGTAAACTTTCATGCAATGTGCCTAAAATTTCAAAACGGCGAATATGGACAATCCAAATGACACCCATGCGCAATCGGTGGGAAAGACAAAATTCAATGCCATGACAAAAGCGAAAAACAAATTAACTTAGAGAAGATAAAACAAACACCAACAGAAAAGGCTGAACACGGGAATTTTGAACTAGGAACTCTTTCGTGTTTTGAGACGGAAACAGTTCTTGGAAAGAGGGTAAAAACTGGTACCAGACTGCATTCCTGTAGGGTTCACGCATTTTCTCATTATGGGGTTACCCTCAATACGGGCACTTGTAATGTTAAAAGAGAATCGTATCGGTAACCAAAAAGATCCATATTAAAATCAAATCGGTCAAGTATATTTATGGAAACAAACGAACAGTTCAGCAATAAATTATCCAACTTTTGTTGAATTTTCAATTAATGTATTGACATTCATATAATATATATCGTTATGAAACGATGAGAAAGTGTCCCTGGATACACGAAGTGACGAATAGATTCACGTCTTCTTGGCTGTTTCTTATGGTGGGAGGTGTTAGCTATCTCCTCGATCCTTTCAATCAACATTGCATAATGTAATGTCAAACAGAAAATTAACGTTCAATAAATAATGTTTAAACAGGAATGAACTACAATTTGATTGTCGAGTTCTCATGAATTATGGGTCTGCAGTTGGTAAAACCTTTCAGGATACTTATTAGCGAAGATATCAGTTAGGAATATGTAGAAATTCTTTTATTACGGAAAAACTTTTGAATAGGAAGTATTATCTTGGTTTTAAGACAAATAGACTTTATCGCCATGACAAGAACGGCGTTCGAGACTTTCCGGCATCACTTTTCTTAAATGCCGTATTTCTTTAGTCAGTTGGAAGTGTAAAGTTATTCAATACTTATATGCATGCTCAGAATGCCGGGAGGCATGTTTGAAACCATTCAGGTACGTTTAATTTACGGAATAATGAAACTAGTATGTTTTGATTTTCATTCGGGAAGAGCCATGGATCATAACCAGAGCAGTTTTTCTCCAAGCAGGATTTACAAATCGTGGCAACTTTGTAGAACTTATGTCCTATCTTGAAAAAAGAGTGTAATATCTGCCTTCGTTGTGTTCAGCATGTAAAAATCATTCACTTATATTTCTTAATTTTTTTCTGAGCTGAAGTGTACCAATAATCTAAATTCTAAAGTTGCGCTTTACAAGTGCTGAGTATAGTGTTGAGACATGTATTACAGCACCTCAAAGGATTGTCTGGTAAAATAGGGGACTTTTGATGGTATCTCTTGTCAGAGAAAAGGCCTTCTTTGCATAAAAATGAAACCATAGGAGAGTTAATAATGAGTAAAGGAGTGAAAGTATATAAATCTGTCTGTAGCGCATCTGTTAGATTGTTTTCGTCAATTTATTGAAATATTGGGCTTTCGAAATATGGCCCCAGCATTTGAAGGCAGAAGCGAATTCCTCAGTACCAGCAGAGTTGAAAGAATTGCATACCCGCTTCGCTAAATAAATGCCTGAATATTTTCTTATAGCAACAAAATATTTTTGATGTTTGTTATTCCATCGGCCTTGTGAATGCCTAACTTTTCAATATTTTTGTTGTCTGAAATGCATTAATTGCTAATGAACTGTATTTTTTGTACGTTTTTAAAGAAAATGAATTCATGTTGGATATATCAATATTTTTCAGAAACTTGCTGCTGGATCGTTGACCTTTGCTAAAGCATATAGCAATGGAGAAGCAAAATCTCAAATCGACAACCTCGAGCAAGAACTGGAGGCTGAGATTAAAAGAGATACGAAGTCTGTACCGGATACAAAAGTTGCAAGGTAATGGCTAATTTAAGTTTCATTTTTCATCCTCAGTATACATGTTGGTAGTGATGCAGTGTGCCAAGTGAAGTGTGACTATTTCTAAGGGATGACGCCAGTTGGTTTTAATAATACTTTGTGTGGAATGGTGTAAATAATTGAGTTTTCACAAGATATAAAGTTAAGTGTGATACTTCAATTGCTGGAAATCCCCCTTTTCTGTTAGACCTCAATTAACACCTCCAGAAATGCGATTAACAAATCTTTTTATGGAATTTTGGGACTGGACCACCCTTATTTGGAGTTATTTATAAAACATCAATTCATTATTTCTAATAAACTATAGTGAATACTTAGACATAGAGATACAAAGTGCTTAATAAATATATAAAATATACATATATACAAGTTTACGGAGAAAAAAATGTCAATAACAAACCAATGTAATCAGTTATTGCAAAAAAAGTTTGCTTTCCACTAAATCATCCTGATTAATTGAAAATTTATTCGGGAATGATTCTATTACTGATATACCAATATTATGTTTTTTGTAAAAATTGTGACAGTTTAAATTCTTTCATGATTTCAATGGCAACTACAACAGTCCGACTAAGAAAAGGTGTCGCCACCTGGTTTCGCTCACCTTAAAAACACGTCCTCTTTTCGGTAACATTTGATATGAATTCCAATTACTTCCACTCACACAGGTTTCATTCATAGCACTAACATAGAAAGGATAAAGAAAGAAAGCTAAACTAACCAAAGAAAACAGCAATTATGATAATATTAATATTTACACTGACCGTGACAGAATAAACACCAAAGTAGAAATACAATATATATAGGTTGTTTACATACCCGGAAATTCTGTACGCCAGAAAAAAAATCGCTTACATTAGCATCCCAAATCACACATCTCAAAGCCATGGATATATTGAACTCGGGATAAGCGATTCCTGAAATATGTTTACTTGTTTTGTAAATTACATTCAATTTATTTCTTTATTTGTATTGTGTTCTTGTATTGCATACAATGGCATATAGAAAAATAATAACTTTTAAATCAAATTGAATAATTCCGCTATGTTTTCTATATCTCTATTACAATAATTTATTTAGGAGCTTTACATATCACTTAAAAACCATTTATTTTTCTCTTCTAATTTCTCATCTTTCTAATTGTTTGTAACACATGAGAAATATTACGTCAGCAAAAACAATCATTTTCCCCCCAAAAGAAATTTGACGTAATAAGTAATTAATACAAATCAGCTGATCAAGATTTAATCTTTTATTTAACTGCATGGCGAGATCTACTTTCTGTTTTTTTTTTGTGTGTGTGTGTTTGTCGTATCTGATCTTGTTTACGGTTGATTAGAAATGCACATCAGTGTTGTTTGTTTCTTTCGGATGCTTCATTTCAAAATTGGCAATCCACTTTACATAATGTAATAGGATTAACATCATGTCGAGTTCGGCTAACACAACACTGTCTATAGCCGTGAAAGTAANGTCAATAACAAACCAATGTAATCAGTTATTGCAAAAAAAGTTTGCTTTCCACTAAATCATCCTGATTAATTGAAAATTTATTCGGGAATGATTCTATTACTAATATATAGGGAATAATACATGGCAAAATCCGTATCACATGCGGTATCATCCTGAGTTACCAATATCAGCCCGAGGGATGATACGGCATGTGATACGGATTTTGCTATGTATTATACGGTTTATCATATATTTAAACAGAGGACTACTTAATCCCAAAAATACTGTCAAAAATTGGCAAGAGAAAATGCATGTATGAAGAAAATTTCAAAATGGACGGAAAGGACTGGAGGTGGTTGGAATAAAATCTACTGCATGTAAAGGAAAAAAGCTTTGTTAGATTTTTTTTAACTGATCATCACAAAAAAATTTCATCCCCAAACGAATTTTTGTTCCTCTCCGCAAAATTTTTTACCCCCCAAAAAATTTTTTTTACCCCCCCCAATTTTTTTACCCCCCATTTTTTTTGATCCCCTCAATTTTTAAAAAAAGTCAAATTGAAATTTTTTTTTTCTTGAAAAAAAGGGTATGATACAGGGTTAGCGATGCGATAAAGGGTGTGTGATAAAGGGTAAGCCATGCGATAAAGGGTATGCGATAAAGGGTATGACGTCATAGTGTGAATACGGAATGAACTCCATGTACTGTATCACATATTCAGAACGTCTGTATTTATTACTAAACATATGATAAACCAATATTATGTTTTTTGTAAAAAATTGTGACAGTTTAAATTCTTTCATGATTTCAATGGCAACTACAACAGTCCGACTAAGAAAAGGTGACGCCACCTGGTTTCGCTCACCTTAAAAACACGTCCTCTTTTCTGTAACATTTGATATGAATTCCAATCACATCCACTCACACAGGTTTCATTCATAGCACTAATATAGAAAGGATAAAGAAAGAAAGCTAAACTAACCAACGAAAACAGCAGTTATGATAATATTAATATTTATACTGACCGTGACAGAATAAACACCAAAGTAGAAATACAATATATATAGGTTGTTTACATACCCGGAAATTCTGTACGCCAGAAAAAAGGTTCGCTTACATTAGCATCCCAAATCACACATCTCAAAGCCATGGATATATTGAACTCGGGATAAGC
>MJUU01063366.1:34880-45225 GCA_002080025.1 Modiolus philippinarum
GGGGGGGTTGTTGACTGAAAGTTCGGTTCTCACTTATTTCATTTCACCAAAAACATTTAAAAATTTGAAAGAATTAAATCTAATTAAACTAAAAGACCGAAGAAAGGTGAATCGTCTGACATTGCTTTACAAAATTTAAAATTGTAATTGTCCAAAATATTTGCAAGAAGCATATCCATTAATTAGTCACAATACTGAAAATTATAATTTTAGGAGAGCTTTTCATATTATTCCTCCAGCGTCTAGGACGACAACATATTCATCTTCTTTCTTTCCCGCCACAATAAAAGACTGGAATGCTATATCTGAAGATATAAAAACTTCTGATTCAGTAAAAACGTTCAGGCAAAATTGCCTGAAACGTTTTTATATGATGATTCACCCAAATACTTTTCTTTTGGTATCGGTTTTGGGAAAATTTATCATACCCGTCTCCGTTTAGGATTAAGTGGACTAAACGACCATTTGTTCAAGTATAATTTAATACCAAGTCGAAGCTGCAGTCGTTGTAAGCTTGGTGCAACTGAAACTGTTGATCACTTCTTTCTCCATTGTCAGTACTATGATCTAATTTAATAATGTAGAAAAATTACTGTGTCCGAATGTTAAGTTTGATATATTCGTACGCTATTGTAAGGATTATGTCACCAATATACTGCTATATGGGAGTACAGATTTATCTGCTTCTCAGAATTGTACACTATTTAATTATGTATATGAATTTTTGATAAAATGCAAACGGTTCTAACGTTCTAGCTTATCAAGATCAGCCATACTTCTTATATGACAAAAAACATTTTATACTGTATGTATGTCTTAAATGTTCTTGTCTTGTATTGTATATATGTCTTGTATGCATCTTGTACTGTCTGGTATTGTATATATGTCTTGTTACTTCTGTTGAGGTGAGCTACTCGTGGCCTTCGGGCTGTTAGCAATCCTCCATAGATAAATAAAGCATTAAATTAAAATTAAAATGCAGCGAGAAATGCTCTAAGCACATTAAAGGAAAGGATATTTCCCCCCTTTCTCTTATATTTCATGCGGAGCGTCTAACAACGGAATCAGACGATTAACAAAAGATATCATTTTTAGATATGCCTCCTTCTAACTAAAGGACGTATTTTTTGAAGGAAGCAAAGAACTAGAGACATTAGGATGATCATATTTTTTTGTAGTCACCCATATTTATTGCGAGTCTGGATTATTACCTCAAAATGTAAGTTATTAAATTACATATAATTTTCGATCAAGATGCATAATTGAATTAGGAAAATAAGGTTTATAGTAAAATCAAGAACGAAGTTTGTATATACAAAATGTATTTGAGGGAATTAGTTTCTGGCTATGGTCATTTCAACAAACAGATCTATGAAAGCAGAATCCTCGCTATGCCTTACGTATAATAGATTTCTACTTGCAGTCTTACTCACGATGTAAAAAGATGGATAACAGGAAACACCTACAATGGCTGAAAATTATAATTACATGCCACAATCTGTCATGGAACTATACATGAAAAACACGAATAAGACAAGAGACAAACGTAGAAAACAATAGGAACTCGGGACAGCCGGACTTGGTACCGGCACTAGCAAAAGCCAGCGGTAGGGTTAAACCGGTTTATGGGCACTAAAAACCTTCCCTTTATCTGTCCCGTTTCCCTATAGTATAACAAACATACGAATAAAACCCAATACAGGTAGAATACTAACTCCATGACCACAATCTTGAAAGGAAAGAAAACACAATACGTAATTTTGAAAGATGGGTCAAGGGGTGCTCGCCGCTAAACTGCCGGCTAGCTCAAGGAGCCTAGTCTGCTGGTAGAACACTTTCGCACTACGGAAGAAAAATTAAACTCAAAATTTCCCGAAGGGTTTGGTCAAGAATGTTAGCTCTTTAGCCGATGATAATATAAACTGTATTTCGAAACAAGGTTATAAGATGCCTTATGAACGTTATATGATATTTTCTATATTTAGAACCGGATTTAGAGAGACATCTGTAAGAATGATTTATTAGATATCTTGTAAAGTTTATAAGATATTTCATCTTCTTATTTAGACATCTTATTACTATTTTTTAAGTAGTAGTAATGACATTTCTTTATCTCTGAGTGCGTAGCACGAAGTGAAACTGATTTGCATAATAGTACTAAATCTTGTCAAAATCATCTGTATTACTCCTATAAAGCTGTAATTATTCCTTGCTATAAAGAACAAACAAAAATACAACGATAGGACAAATTTGTTGTTGGCAAGGTTTCTGGATAAAAAAACATTTGTTTATATTCTGAAATATATGACCACAAACTGTGCATTATCTCTGTCATGGCATTCATTGATGTAAAACAGTTATTTTTGTTTAAAAAGAAAACTCTTGAGTTTAATTATCGCAAAAAGATGGAATAGAATGAGGGTTGTATCAAAATATGAAGTCCTGTATGATGACAATTTTTATTGTTTTTTTTTTCTATAAAGATTCTGCACATTTTTAACATTAATGATAGAAATCTCCATATCTTATAAAGTTTACAAGTTCATGTAAAAATTAAACATCAATATCCTGTACTTCCTTGTGTTCGGTGGTGCGTCATTGTATAATACCGGATGTGCAGTCGGTGGGAGGATGAGAAGTTTTTCACACTTGATACCACTGCTCTCTAACTTTGACCTTAATGTTCATTTATATACAAATATAATTTCACTTGTTCTCATGAAGCAGATGTAATTGTATATATGATAAAAAAGCGGGATACAACTTTTTAGACAAACTAGGTGCTATATCGAAGATGTCAGGTGCGTTTTACGAATCGCCAGCCACAAGTGAACCTCATCATTACGCCGAACTTAAAGCCGGTGATGCTTACGTGGAAATAATTGAAAACAGCGAAAGTGTGCCAGCAGAGCAAATAAGGAACAAAAGCAAATTTATCAGTTTTATTAAAGGAAAGGCGTTTATAGTTATCATTACAATGCTAATTACGACCGGAGTGTCGGTTGGGCTTACTTTAGCCATAACAACATCAAAACATACACCACCTGTAGAAATAGCTTCCATTTGCATGGAAAAGAATTGTGGATTGTTGCAATGCGTAGTAGATGAACATTATAAGGCGGTTTGTATACAGTCGAATGAAGAAACGAATGCCAGTGGAAAATCTGATACATTTCGGGTAACATTAGATGGCACGGAATGCCCTGTTAATTGGGACGCATATTCTTCATGGTGTTATAAGTTATTTGATTCAAGAAAAACTTGGTATCAAGCTAGAGATCATTGCAGAAGTTTGGGCACTGATCTTGTAAGTATCCATGATTCTGGCGAAATGACTTTTCTGATGGGCAAGTATTTAATAGGCGGACAGAAATACTGGATTGGATTAAACAAAATGCTCGGTCACGGACATTTTGTGTGGAGTGATAAATCTAATTTTAGTTATGAAAACTGGAACAAGGGTGAACCCAATAACTTACAAAGTATTGAAAATTGTGCAAGTTTGGGAATTGCACAACTCGGTAAATGGAATGATGCTAAATGCTACATTTCTGCAAAATTCATATGCAAGTCGAAGAAAGTGGAAAAGTGTGGATCTGGTAAATGGGAATATTTTAACGGATCGTGTTATTTCATAAGGGGAAATGCGTCCAGTAATCTGACATGGGAAGGGGCAAGACATTTTTGTACTAACAAAGGTTCAGAATTAACTCTTATACAATCAATAAAAGAGTTCTACTTTATTATAAGCATCATCACTCGCATTTACGGAGATCACGACAACAAATTATGGATAGGTGCGAATGATTTCGAAAAAATGGGACTTTTTAAATGGCTAGATGGATCAAATGTACAATTTTGGGGTTGGTTGAAGTATACCCCTGACCGGACGCATCGTTGTGTCGGAATGTCAACACTTTGGGGAAGCTGGGCAAATATTGACTGTAATAGTACAAATGGTTATATTTGCGAAAAAACAGTACCGTGACTCCACAAGGAAAGGATGTTTAAAATGTAAAAAAAAATGTTTTGATCTGTTAATTTTGAATTAAGTAAAACAGTCTGTATGTAATTCACATTATATGTAAATAAGTGAGTAAGAACGAAACCGTCACATTATATGTAAATAAGTGAGTAAGAACGAAACCGTCAGTCCAAAATAAAATAGTCTCAAAACAATGACAAAATCGGCAACACCAAGAACAAAGGAATCACATAAGTACACCACAGAAAAAAAATGGAGGCACAAATTCAGATGAACAACACGGACCCAATTTAAAAACATGGATGAGATCAGATGCACTGGTAGAGTAAGCCTTTCTTGCTTCTTACAAGACAACCGCCTTGTCTATTCCGGTAGTACAGCCAAACAATTATCCAATAGATGAAAACAGGTGCAACGGTAGAGTAAGCGTATCTTGCTTCTGAGGCTTGTTTAAGGGGGGGTCCCAATATCCCGTATCCCAGTAAGTCTGGACGAAAATATCCCTTTGAAAATTGAAGATATCCCATTAATTATTGAAATATCCCATTTTCCATAGTAAAAATATCCTATATCCCAGTACTTTTTGTCTCAAATACTCCATATCCCATTAACAAAAGTGGCAAATATCCCGTATCCCAATATACCCTAAACAAGCCTCGCTTCTTACAAGACAGGCACCATGTTGAACTTGTCAATTCCGGTTGAAAAGCCAAATCATTATCCAAAAGAGGAAAAATAAACTTAAGCTGTTACAGGGAAATATCTGTTGTCATCGGGGGAAAAGATATTTCTTAGCTTAGTGGTTCACAGGATCGTGATGTCGACCGTCAGACTGCAGTGATGACTTTTAAGTTATTTGAAATATATTTTTGTCTAAGTTGCTATTTTTATTGGTAACATATCCTTGTTGTAGTAGCCTGTTCGTAGGCAACCGAGGTCTTCGACGGAAGTCACTGAATCAACCACAGTCCCTGGAGTCGGGAGATGTAAAATCCATAAGCTGGCGCTGTTGGAACGTACAAAGAAAAGGAAAGTCATAGCGTTTTTATACAGCGTGGTTTGTAGTCTACCTCTGTTGTCTGATTACAAGATGAAAGTTAAGGAATAGACCAATGTGGAAGTGTCTGTAGTATCCTTTAATTCGAGTTCTTTTAAATAGATAAGATAATCAGCTGAATGTCAAGACTCCACGGGTTATGTGTTCTGATATATGCATGGAATCATTATGCTAAACCCCTGACGGGGAGGAATTTTGGTGGAAGCTCTATACTGAGGGCACATAATTTTATTTTTCAGTTGGTAATTGGTCTAGAGCTGGCATGTCAGTTAACTGCTAGTAGTCTTTTGTGATTTCATGTTTATGTCCGTATATTTAGTTCTTTCAGTTTCATTTTTCACAATTGACTCAGTCCTATTGGTAACTGAATTTTACTTTTGTAATAATTGTTTTTTGGTTTATCATATTTGCTAGGGGGAAGGTGTTGGCCCAGTAAAACTAGTTTAACCCCGCCGCAGCAGGTTTGCACCTGTCCTTAGTCAGGAGATTTATTAAGCCTTTGTGTATCTTGTCTGTTTTTATACTTAGTTTACTTTTAATATGTCTAGATGAGTCTAGGACGGTGTTTATTTCGCTGAACTTGATTACTCTTTATTTAGGGGCTGAATCCGACCTGCCGATGGGTGTGGGGTTTTCTCACCGTTCGTTGAAGATCTTATGGTGTCTTTGAGTTGTTACATGTATTACTCCCCTTTGGGTCGTTGTCTATTTGACACATTCCTCGTTTCCCTTCTTTTTTCTATTGTATGTGCCGTGTGCAATGAAAACTATTGAATCTTTCACGTTTGCACAAAAAGACGACCTTAATCTAATCGTCGTTTTACTTTTTAGAATGAAGTCTTACCGTATAAAAGATTTCTACTTGTAACTTAACGCACGATGTTAAGTTCTTTAACCGATAATATAAGGTGTTTCCTTTCCCTTGGTTATACTTTTAAAATGCTTTTGCAAATCATACAGCGTTTTGTTACCGCATCCTTTGCATTCACCTTTTATCATAAGCATGAATTGTAATTTCAGCTCTGATAAGTAATTCTTTGAGACTTTTAGGCTTTCTAAAGGCAATAACAGGTGGGTCTTTGAACATTTTAGACAGGGTATGATGCTTTTGTAATTATTTCCAGTGCTCACCCATCTTTCAAAATTAGGTATTGTCATTTTCTCTCCTTTCAAGATTGTGGTCATGGAGTTAGTAGTCTTCCTGTATTGGGTTTATTCGTATGTTTATTATACTATAGGGAAACGGGACAGATAAAGGGGAGGTTTGGGTACCCATAAACCGGTTTAATTTTAATCTTAAAATTATTAAAATTATTAATTTTAATTTTGCTTGTGCCGGTACCAAGTCCGGCTGTCCCGAGTTCCTATAGTTGTTTACGTTTGTCCTGTGTCTTGTTTGTGTTTTTCCTTTGTGGTTCCCTGGGACTGGCAGATTGTGACATGTGACTGTAATTTTCAGCCATTGTAGAGGTTTCCTGTTATCCCTTTGTCACATTCATGAATTATGTTAGATAAGTTTGTTTGTATATTTTCGAATGCCGTGTGGTATTTTATGACAAATGGTATTCGTCCGTTGTTTGGGACAAACAGATGGTAAGTAGTGAAATATGAATATAGGATTAGCCTTTCTGCTAACGTTAGATTGATAAGCAAAGTTATACCATCATAATTTTCCCTGTCTTGAAGGGGGCATTTCAGTAGTCAAATGATTAGACAGTGTACGACAGTAGTATGAAATAGAATTTGGTCAGCATATTTCCTACACCACTGTGTGAGCATTTCATTTTATGGTAAATGTCCAAGTTGTAATGAAATACATGAAACCAACAGGAAAATATATTCCTATGTATTAATTTTTCTTTAATATTCAAGTGTATGGATAGAGAAATACTGATGGTACATCTTATGAGAGTTTAGATACTTCATATAGCTAATGTCTCCTTAGTGCAGTTAATACTAAAACGTTTGGAAAATAAAAAAAATCAAAGTGTTAATTCGCCGTTTCAGAAACTAAAGCATTGTGGGTAGAGCGTACATCAAAATACTTTGATTGGTTTAGAACGTAAATAACATAACGTCATTGGTTGAAAATCGATTGCCCGTACACCAAAAATTTCTATACAATCACTTTTCCCACAATTCCTCAAGTTTCTGAAATGGTTAATTGACCGAGAGCTAATGTGAAAAAGACAATCGTTCACCGAATTGATTAGTCCAGGGAAAATACTTTTGTCGCACGTCATACAGTTAAACTGAATAACCTTTTAGCCCTGAGTACATGAAATTTTTATCTCAGAAATTTCGGTATGCGTGGCCGGGTGGGTTAAGGCGTTTAAACAGAGATGTTGGGAATACATCGGGGAAGTCAACAAAAATTGAGAAAAGTTTCATATAGAATTTATCGATACAATACGAAAATCAGTTATTTTTGTGAATCAGGGATTTAGAACTGCTAAATTGTGAGGATAAGAAGGTGAAATTAAACGTATTTTTGTGTTTTGAACCCATTGGGTCGATTCCACTGCTGGTGGACCAGAGGTCCTGGAGGTTATTGATCTGCCCAGTATTCAGATTATAGGGTCTGTAAGTCTCGTCATGTGACACCGAGATTTAACGATAAAATTGAAATTCGAAAACGTTTCCCGCCAAAATATGACGTTTTTGGATTATGACGTTCAATTTTTTGTGTGAAACGTCATATATTGTCGTGCAAAATGCAACTTCCGGGTACAAAAATTGAACCCGGAAGTTTCAAAATTGAACGAGACTTACAGACCCTATTGCCCCAGTTGACGTCCTTGTTACTAGATTTGGCTTCCTATTTCGACATTTTTTGGTAATGAGAACTTCTATCTGACTAATTTTGGATTAAGGCTTACCATAGTAATTCTACAATAATCCAGACTTAACTAATTGATCAAATTGATAATCGATCACGTATCAATAAAAATCGAACGGTAATCGATTGATTAGTTTGAGTAATCGAACATTTATCGATCAAACTCTCTTGGGAGTTTGATAGATGATTTTGATTAGAAATTTGTGATCGATAAGTGATCACTGAAATTTTCCGTTAACTTCAGATAGTGTTTAGTATCATCAGTAACAGGGATGTTGATTGGTTAGTCAAAATATAATAAAACACTTCAGCTGGCTGATGTTAATGTGGTTTTATTGAACAACTGATCATTAATCAATCAGAAATCGATCACAAATTTCTACTCAAAATCATCGGTCAAACTCCTCAGAGAGTTTGATCGATAAATGTTCGATTAGTTGAACTAATCAATCAATTACCATTCGATTTTTATTGATAAGTGATCGATTATCAATTTGATCGATTAGTTAAGTCTGGAATAATGCTAATCCTTGGAACACGTATACAGCATAACAAAATAAACTTTTTTATGCAACTTCGGGTATTCATAAAATCCGATTTTCCCGACCACCTAAAAATTTTTGCCATGGGTATCTGACAACTTGAATCAATAAAAAAACTTTATTTGAGGACACATTTGAACAAACTACTTTGGACAATAGTTCCTGTAATATTAGTTGACACTGAAATAACAAAAACATGTCAAATTAGCCATTACTTCACTTTCAGTATACTGTTGATTTGAAACAAAACAAATTTGTAGTTTTATGGCCGGGAGTGACTTCCATTATTTTGGTATACGGGGATGTGAAAAAACTCAGGGTATAGTTTTTTGGCATAAAATATATAAATTTGGGTGTGTTTTACAAAAATTCAATGTAAATTGATTACTCTTTATTTAGGGGCCGACTCCGACCTGCCGTTGGGTGTGGGGTTTCCTCACCGTTCATTGAAGATCTTATGGTGGCTTTGGGCTATTATTACTCCCCTTTGGGTCGTTGTCTCTTTGACACATTCCCCGTTTCCCTTCTTTTTTCTATTGCATATAGAAAAATAATTTATCTAAATTTTGTTATCAAAAAGGCAAAACAGGACAATTATTTATGAGGCAAAAGAATTTATGTTCATTATTTTCTTTAAATGTACAATATTTCACGTGACTTCATGCTTTGTTTTAATCGACTTTGTATAATTCTGATGGTAAAACAATGGTGTTTTAATAAAATTGGGTCCTAAATTTAGTGTTGATATATAAATTTGGGGTATGTTTTACGTACGTTAGTATATAAATTAGGTACATATTTCTAAGATCGGTTTGGCGCATCCCTACCCGAAAATATACCAAGTTACAATATCCCCCCACGGGATACAGTGTAGTTTACATCCTGAATATCTTCAACATTCAAGATTGTTTTGTTTATTTATTACAGCAATTAGTATGAAAAAGAAAGGAAAAGGGGTAAATGTCAAGGAGACAACATCCCAAGTGTTTGATTCAGAATAAGAATTGGCTATACGATTTCATCTTATTTAATAACGCTTCCACAAATAAACTAGGATTATTACATTTCAACTGACTACTAGTATCAAAATACAGACAATTGTCTACAACATATTGACAAATCGTCCTGAATTCATAATAAATTTGGTTTCATATTAAGTCACATGTATTTTTATAGTTTTAAGTTTGAGTATGTTTCTCTCATTATTTGCTTACTTTTGTTCTCCAACTTAGAATATCTGATTTGAAGACTTATCATCGGAAATCCGTCCCGTCTCAAAGACAACCCATTTTTTGGAATTCTACCCAGCAACCATACTTAAATAGTTTCTTTAATTTAGGACAAACATTTTCATCAATTGGATTTCAAAAATATTTGATTCCAAGTTTGGTTTATTCCCTGAAAGTCTCAAAGACCACTTATTCATGGAATTCTACCTAGCAACCATACTTAAATAGTTTCTTTAATTTAGGACAAACATTTTCATCAATTGGATTTCAAAAATATTTGATTCCAAGTTTGGTTTCCTGAAAGTCTCAAAGACTACTTATTTTTTGGAATTCTGCCTAACAACCATATATCCTTGAATTCTTTATGTTAAAATAACGACTGTCTATAGTTTGATTTCAAAAATATTGAGAAAAAATATGCCCATGGTATAAAACAACTGTTTTCTGCATGTGTCAAACAGGGAGTGTGGGGATAGCTGTCGTTTTCGACAATCTCCAGTTTATTTTTTTTTTTTTCATTTAATATTTGCAATATATACTATTTATCAACAATAAAAGGATATGGAGTACATGCTCACGAGACAGAGTCTCTACAAATACATAGTAAAATCAAGAATCGCAAGAACGCTTTATTTGTAATTCTTCTTCGAAATTATACATATACTAGATGCTTTGTTTTGGGTCGTTTTAACC
>MJUU01063366.1:45230-59260 GCA_002080025.1 Modiolus philippinarum
GGGGTGCTAGTATTTTTTAGAAAAAAATTTCCATTACCGATTTTTGTTCCCCAAAAAATTCTCTGACCAGCACCTGGGTTGAAAGAATTAATCTGGCTCTGACTTTGTCATATTAAAAATAGCCTGGCTCAACAAAATTTCCTAGCATAATGTATACCAATAATGATTTGTCCGGGAAATCCCAGCTTTCCCTGAAAAATCTTATGTCTGAAGTATGATAATACATTTTATTAGTCTGAAATGCAAAACATATTTATTCTGAAAAGTATTAAAAATTTATGAAAAAAAAACGTCGTTCAATTTTCACGAGAATTGGGAATTTTAGCATTCTAGATTATTTTTTTTAATTGACCATACTATTTTTTTTTCTCTCTAAAATTTAGAGCTGAGTTTGTTAAATTTAATGAAGTTTGTTAGTTTTGTCCATTTTTAAATACCATTGCAAAAGATGTACAGTTACAGCACTTTTTTATTAAAAATGGATGTACGTTGGATATTTTCATGAGAAAATTGTTTGCTGGAAGAAAAAAAAATATATCACAAGCTGTTTTGCTCATACCTATTTCTTAGGATTAGTACAAAATAAAGTTATCTCCCAATACCCTAGGTCTTCTCCCAGAATTTGTCGGTACTAGACATTATATTGCAACTTTATACATTAAAAATTTACATTGCTATTTGAGACAAAGGTTCAAAATATATTGAACTAGAAAATAACCTGTATGTAAGAAACGAATTCATCCACTTCAAACAGTTGTCTTTTTTGGATTTATATTTAGGTTAATAAAAAGTGTATTCACTCCTTTCAAAAGTATTGGAAAGCAGCTACATTAAAGGAAATCAGATTTATTCCTCCCAACAAGTAAAAAAATAGGTTCCTTTTTAAAGCAGTGTATGAAACTGAGGTTGATTAACTTGTTGATATGTTTAAATGTTGTTATACTTATTGTTTGTTTGTCACACACATTATATGTTAAATGACGATAAAGAATTTGAATATAATTTATTTTTTCCAGAATTCTAATTACATAACGATTTGAGTTTATGTTTTCAAGTTGGCTGCTGATGAAATGCACTTGTCGCGTCTATTCTGCTTCATTTCTGATTGAGTTTGATATTTCAAAACACGTTTCTTCAAATTGGATTCCAGTGTTTAGGTTCTGTTTAGACTACATTGGAAAGTCGCATCGATAATCAACAAATTTGTCATTTCTTTATGAAAATAAGATATTTAAGTGAAGACTCTAACTTCAACTTTATTTGCGCTATATCTTTATTCTTATAGGGCTGATCATTTCTTTTATGCCGATGAATAAAATCGAAAGATGGACTAGTTATTATCCTCTCCATTGGCAATTGAATATCCATATGCACGCGAAATATGCACGGTATAAATCATGGACGAAAACCTTAGGAATGAAAGACTTGAGGAACCATCACAATTTCTTCAAAAACAGAAATATCCTTTAGCTATTATACAAAATGGAATTGAGCGTGCTAAGAAAACCCCAATAGCAAATCTAAGGGCTAAACAAAATAGAACTCTATCTAAAAACAATGAAGATATAATACCATTTGTGATAACACATAACCCGTGTAATCCGGACATCTTTAATATAGCAAGGGTAAACTTGCCAATACTCTCGCAAAGTAAAAAACTGAAAGATTTAATTTCACCAAATACACTTATCCAGAATAAGCGACAACTACCAAATTTAAAAAGGTTATTGACAAAAGCAAGGTTTGATCCACATGATAATGAAAAACCAGTAGTCTCTCCGTGCAAAGATAAACGCTGCGGCACTTGCAAATATATACATTCCGGTCATTATATTACCGCCAAAGATGGAACAAAAATATATACAAATGCCAACATGAACTGTAAAAGTACCATTTTTATATATTGTATCAAATGCCCGAAATGTAATGAAATATACATCGGACAGACCGGAAATTGCCTAGCGGAACGAATGGGAGTTCACCGTCAGCAAATCCGGGAGGCTGGATATAGACAAATACCTCTTAGCGCACACATTGAAACTTGCGGCGGTGGAAATTTTTTAATTTTTCCGTTTTATTAAATGAAATACGACGTTACTTAGTTACTTATGTATTACTGTTCACCTCAAGATCGTCAATGTAGACGTGAAAGTACTAGTGAGTTACACAGTGGTGATTTAATACAAACTATGGAAATTATGGTTGTAATGGTTTCTTGTTAGACCAATATATATATGTGTGTGTGTGTGTGTGTGTGTGTGTCATTGACACCAATGGCATTTACCTATCCTTTTTATTTAAATCCAAATTTGTATATGATTTTTGAAAATTAAAATATTTGCAGCCTGAATGTAAGTATCCTACAAATATTGCTTTGATCGCGGTTTTCCCGGGGGGGGGGGGTACTCTCCATTATAATCTGTACCTAGGCTGGTCCACGAAAAAAAAATTAACCCTAAAAAAATAGTGATTTTTTCAAACTACCCCAAAAATAGTTCCTTTTCAAATCACCCAAAAAATAATTTCTTTTCAAATCACCCAAAAAATAGTTGCTTAAATAAATGACCCCCAAAAAATATCTAGAAAAATACCCCCCAAACAAAGTACCTGTGACATTTTTAGATAAAAAAAAATGAAAAATGAAATCACAATGGCACAATTTTTTCCTGGATATATTCTCTCATCTAATGTCCATAGTTGTCAACTGTGGATGATTAGACATTTTCATTGCTTATTTTTTCGCACACCTTTCCCCTAATTAGTGGAAAGCGTTGATTGGTTATCTGTTTAATGGATAATACCAAGGAAGGTCCATGTGAAACTTTAATTTTCTATGCAAACAAAACTTCAAAAATAATTGCACCAAAAAAATATAACATATATGCCTACCCCAAAAAAAAATATTTCATCAATACTAATACCCCCCAAAAATAGCCAAGATTTTTTCTATCCCAAAAAAATATCTATGAATTTCTTGAACCTCAAAAATAGCAAAATTCGGAAATTTAAACCCAAAAAAATAGTACCAGCCTAGGTATAGGAAAAAATTTAGAGTACCCCCTGGGGGTTTTCCCGAGACAAGAAAGGTATTGAGATCGCAAATTAGTTTTGCAAAAGCATGGGGTATGAAAGTTCCTTCTATTTTCTACGCAGTGGTCATTTTTTCACTGGATCGAACCAAATGGAGAACTTTTCTACATTATCCTTATACACTTTTTTAAACCATAAATGCAAGAGCATTTGTCAGACGAAGTATGAAACTGACCAGAAAGTGATACCAAAATAGTACTGTGCGTTCCTCTTCTTGTATCAACATAGAATTATTTAGCCATTTTGTGGCTGTAACTCTTTTTTTAGCAATAACTATAATTATGCAAAAAGCGGATGTGTTACTAGCTCAAATAATTTCTATGTTGTCTAGTCACAACGATAAATGTAGTAATTTATCAAAACAGCAGCCTTTTTTATTACATAATTCACATTCCGTCGTTACACGTGGCGGACATGATAATTCAGTTTTGTCGTGTCACTGTTAACATTGTAATTGGTAAATAGTTTTTTTCTACCAAAGGGTTTTTCACTTGGTTTGTATCTTGAAATAACAAAATAAAAAAATACTATGAATATGTCATTTTGACTGTCAATGAAGGAAGGTGAATTTCACGTGTTCAGAAACTCAAATGAAGAAATCAAAACTAACTCTATTATCAGCTAAGGAATTAGCATTGCACGATGGGATAATTATCCAGAATACTTTTTGTAAATATTCAAAAATTCTAATTATTAGGTCAACACAACAGTACTTCAAAACGTGAATAAAGATATAAACTCGAGGACTAACGATCCACCAACCGACCTTTCGAGACAGAAGCACCTGTGTATTTGAAGGGTGCAAGTAAAGTCTGAAATAATTGAATACCTGCCCTATGAATAAATAAATCCCGACACCTTGCCTCATAACAACAAAGAATAAATCCTTAAAATGTGCAATTTGATAAGCGTTTACTCTTTATCAGTTGAAAAAAATGAATCCATCATCTGTGCTTAATATTAGTGTCTGGACATGCCAGACGGACGGCGGACGCTAGATGATTGCATTAGCTCACATTGATTCTACGTTGGTGTCTAGAAGAACCATTAACTTGCCGTTGTTCGAATATCCAGAAAATAAATGTTTTATTCTACTGAAATAAAGCAGAGTTAAGCAAATATTGTTCTTTGTAGGGAAAACAATATTCTAAGCGCAGTGAGTAGCAGGCACTTGATAGAACTTCAGTGAACAAATCGTATCTTCAATTTACTATGAGTTATGAGCAAAGCTCACGGTGGAACTTAATGATGACTTCAAGACCAAGAAGCTTATAAAAGCGTTGTTCCATTGTTTGGTTCTACCATGTATTTGTAGATTCTGTTTCATGTGCATTTACTCCATATCCATCAATTGCTTACTCTTGACATATTGATGCATTAATTCGTCAAAACATGGAAAACCAGAACATACTGAAGTATCATAACAAACCAAAACAGGGTCGCTTTTCATATAACAATGAACATGGGCGAAATAGATTTTTTCTTTTTTTTTTTTTTTTTTTTTTTTTTTTNTTCATTCACATTAGAGCTCCTATCTCAAAAGTCCAATTTCCAATCATGAAGAAAAAAGTATTTAATAGAGCACATAATTATCACAGTGTTCACATATATTCCAATATCAAATCAAACGTAATATTGTCATGATTGTTCATACAGTAGGCATATAAACATTCATTCCGGTATTCATTCCGGTATACATCACTATCCTTGGGTATTTTTCAGCGATCCAAATACCCTTGGGTATAATATCATACTGATTAAAGCGTACTAGTACTAGTATTCGTGTCCTTTTCAAATGTCCACTTTTGTTTACTGAACAACAAAATACAAAAACAGACTTCTTCGATCCAGTAGTTAAATAGTAGTTATTTATACTTTCAGTACATATGCAAGCTCATTCTTTCAACGTCTGTGATCGAAAATGGGAAATGTCTATGGGAAATGTCTGAATGAAGGCAATAACAAAATTATAGAACAGAATTGTCAAGAGTCGCAATCAAAAGGGCAGAACAATCAGAAAATTATTATCCGGAATGGTCCAGATTTGATACAGGCATTTAAAAAATGTCTTGTTATACCAGTTTTATGGCTCGCTAAATCTCCCCTTCCTTTGCGGTAGTGACATAAGTGGTCGAGATGCAGAAAGTAAATGTACAGTAAATTGGGTATTTTGTTATAGAGTTGTGAGACTGGTATCACCTGTCGTGATATGTCCAAAGTCAAAATCTTAGCCAGACAGAATCAAGTCGTAATGAGACGACTCGGTCTAGTTTTAGTCAAAAGTGATCTACGTAAAGGTGTTAAAATATCTTAATAGCAAAATACCGAAGTTACTGTAAATTGATTTCTGCGGATGGCCATTTCGACAACTTATGTCTCTTCAGTGCAGATGAAATCAAAACATCGGAAATCCAGAAATCGAAGGTTGTATAAAAGCTGATATGGAACAAATAAAATCAAAAGAATCTAAACTGAAAGCCAAAAACACCTGCATGGAGGAGATACTCCTTAGTTTTCAAAATCTTTTAAGTTAGATATTGCTATTTCCTAAATAAAATCTATTTTTGGGCCAGCACCGAAGTACCGGACTACTTGATTGGTGAATACCCCGAGGACTAATAGTCTACCAGCAGAGACATCGGCCCAGTCGTAATGAATAACAAAATACAGAAGTTACTGTAAATTTTATTTCTGCTTATGGCCATTTTGACACCGTGTGTCTCTTTAGTGAAGATCACACTATCCAATCTTTGTGTAGATTAAAGACGACTGTGTCATTAAGACGCTATATCATGCTTCGCAATTCTTACTTATCCAGAAAACATATTTTATCTATCAACAGAAAAATAATGGAAATGTATCAATTTGAAGGACAAAAAGACGATTTATTGTCTGGTCAACCGCTTACGTCATCAAACGGTGAATAATCTTGAAGATGATCTTTTCTTTCCTAGTGATTAGTCTAGACGTTTTTTGTTACATTTTTAAACGATCAATTTATTGGTCATGTCGGAGACAAACTTTACCCCCACAAATCTTAGCATTGAACTAAAGATTAAAATATTGATATTATCCATGAGAAAAATATAGGTTTAAATGATTATTATATAATCTTTTTAAATTTGAAATATTTCTTAAAATTTCAGCTTAAACAGATACACCTTGATAGATTTAGGTATGACCTTTAGACTTAGACTGTCCTATAAAATATAACTGTTTTTTAATGCCGGTACTTTCGAGACAGGAACTTTCAGGTAATTAGAGGCCGAGACCAGTTTGAGTAAATTAATATGTTATGGTCTCGTTCATTTACCCCATAACCTTTCATAAAATAACCAGTATGCGGGAATGGCTGAATCTCTGGCATATTGAATAAATATATACACCCTAAAAACAAACTATCTATTAACTTGAAGTTTACCCACAACTTTTTCCGCATGAATAAATCACCTGTATCGCTACAAATAGATTAAATATAAATTTGTCTTTTTTCAACAGAATTAAATTAATTAGATATTTCCACCGGATGTTTTGATTTTTTTACAATTAAAGTACCATTTCGGTGACAACAATAAACTCGAAATTTCCGTATTGGTAGACCTCCAGTGAGTCGATTTACTTTGCCTGTTGGAATTCGCCATCTTTTTCGTGACATAAATTTTTCGCAGCATGTTTGTTTCTGTTTCTGCACATTTAAAGCTACTGGAATTGAGATCCACCTTCCAATATGATTCACCATGACATTAATGGTATTAGGAAAACAACACAAAAGTTTATAGATATCTAAAATGTGAGAAAGAAAGTCAATGAACAATTGCAAACCAAAGGATAGGACTTATTTCATCTAATCATACGTTTTTGCATTACAAACATTTCTTACCACCATTATTAATACAATGACTAAAGATGAGAGGGCGGACAGGGTATTCCTCTCTCCCTCCTCCCTCCCCCTCTTCTCCCACCTCCCATCTAATCATACGTTTTTGCATTATAAACATTTCTTACCACCATTATTAATACAATGACTAAAGATGAGAGGGCGGACAGGGTATTCCTCTCTCCCATCTCCCTCCCCCTCTTCTCCCTCCTCCCTCCCCCTCCTCTCCCACCTCCCATCTAATCATACGTGTTTGCATTATAAACATTTCTTACCACCATTATTAATACAATGACTAAAGATCTATGCATGATATCGCTTTCTCTGGTCTTTTGGGAATTAGCAAACACTTTGCAAAACGATAATATGAATTTAGTGGACAAAATCAATGCTGAATTCTCTGTTACTTATATACCGACCAACAAACAGACCTGCTACAGTATAATACAATACAAAACCAGCAGTCAGTACTTCGGTGCTGGCCCGAAAGCCGATTCCATTTCGAACCTTGCAATATCTAATTTTTAGCAAATTTTGTTGAAAACTAAAGAGTATCTCCCTCAGGCAAAGCTCTGTCCTTGGCTGATTTTGGCTCTACATTTAGATCATATTGGTTATTTGTTCTCGATCATTTTTTGAACATTTTTGAGTTTATGGTCTTCTAAACGTTTAGATTTTATCTGCACTGAAGTTGTCGAAATGCGCATATGCAGAAAATAAATTCACAGTAATTTCCGTATTTAGTTATTTGTTACCACTTGGACTATGCCTCTGCTGGTGGACTTCTAGTCCCCGAGGGTATTCATCAGCCCAGTAGTCAGTACTTCGAACCTTGCAATATCTAATTTTTTGTAACTTTTGTTGAAAACTAAGGAGTATCTCCCTCATGCAATGCTCTGTTCTAAGCTGATTTTGGCTTTACATTTAGATCATATTGGTTATTTGTTCTATATCAGTTTTCATAAATTAATAAAAAAAAACATTCTCTAAATTCTATTATAGATACATTGACTTATTAAGAAAATTTGGTTCTACATGCAGGGTTCTTATAAATCAGGGCATTTCACATCCAAACGTCTGTGGCAATATCATTTACAAAGCGCATAAATTCAAAAATTATCCTTCCAAACTTATTAATCCGTTGAACAAACTTATTCATAAAGGATATAGATACAGTATTGTTGTTAAATCATTACTTCTGGTTTTTGTTGGCAAAAATATTGTTCATCTCCTAAATGCTTTACACCATAACTAGATTTAAACAATTTTTTAAATTGGCAGCCCGGCACCTGAATCGGTTTTCAGGGGCTTCGGCTACAGAGCTGCCGGGCGCGTCCCCAGGTGGTGGATAGGGGAATGCCCTGTCTATGCGGGGTAGTCAGGTCATAATACGGAAAGCCTGACCGCGAACCATTGTAGCCAAACTGTGTCGAGAAACGCCACGCTCCATGCAGTATAAAGACCCCTTCTATATTTCTCTAAAGAGAGCAGACGCACTGGGTGTCGTATGGAAGGCTAAATTTCCTGCGTCTACCCATTTCTCCAATTTTCCAGTGGCAGTCAAAAGTCGTTGCCCAGGTTGTCCCTTCCACCTTTATTTCTTTCTTCTGATACTTTCAATTTTTTGAATTGATTAACTTGTTCTCGTCCTGATATAGCTGAAATATTGCTCATTGGACGTTAAACTCTAACTAATCAATCAATCAATCAAATTGGCAGTATGTGGCATTGCACAATATTATGTTCTTCGTTCATAATTGATGATGTTGTTATACCAAATCTCTTTAGAAGTATTTCAATTGAAATTTCAGATGTAAGAAGGCTTGATATCATAGTCAACGGAAATTATGTCCTCAGCTAGCTGTCAGTAACTGCGAGCATTTGTCCGGACAGTACCTGTGTGTATTGTCTTCATGTTTTATGTACTTCATTGTAGGGGTACTCGTCTTGATAAGTTGGCCTTTTTTCTAGTTTGATAAGTTGGACTTTTTTCTAGTTTGATATTTACTGTAAGTCTTTTTATGTATTTATTTTTAGCCATTCACCACACATAGGGGATGATTTGGATCCAAGAAAACGAGTTTAACCCCACCGCAATTTTTGCGCCTGTCCCAAGCCAGGAATATGTTGGTCATTGGCTTGTCCTTGTCTCCTTATAAAATTTTAGTTTCTTGATATTTGGGTTATTGGATGTGGTTTATTTCAATTGATTTATTCACTTTTTTACCTTTTTGGGGCCATTTAGGGCTTGCTATATGGTGTGAGGTTCCTCACTGTGTTGAAGACCGTACGGTGACCCCTAGATGCTTTGTTTTGGGTCGTTTTAACCTGAATATGGGATGTTGTCTCCTTGACGTTTACCCCATTTCCTTTTTTTACATATTTTGAACATTTTTGGGTTTATGGTCTTTCAGTATTTTCTGGTCTTCCAAACGATTAGATTTTATCTGCACTGAAGAGATATAAGTTGTCGAAATGCGCATATGCAGAAAATAAATTCACAGTAACTTCGGTATTTAGTTATTTTATACAGGTTTTATGTATTAAACAATATACTTTAGATTTAAGATAATCAATTCTTTTAACCTGAAACTTTCAAAACAGCATACAATTATACTCGTAGAAATTCAGCAACATTGAAGATTCGTTGTGCTTTTATAAAAACACATTTATTTTTTTTTCTATGTTGTTAGAGAAAATAAAACTCAAGTGTGTGAATTGCCACCTTCAGAATTATTGTACCTTCGTTATTTAATGATAAGATTTCCGTAGCCGTTTTAAGCCTCACTTTGAAGCCAAGTCATAGCCAATTTAAGCGTTAATTTTCATACTTACCATGGCTTAGTGTATCTGTAAGTGCTTTAAGAAGAAGAATAATAAAAAAGAAATTGCGACTCAAGATTTGAACTCACTCAGTCAAGCATTTTAGCTATGTTAGCTAAGGCCGCAAACACACACTCCCTGAATTATACAAGATAAGATTGCTTTGCAATAGCAATCTTCTAATGGACACTTCCTTTTAGGAAAATGTGATTGATGGATCACACCATCAAATAGAAGTTAGAATATCCGCTGTTTGTAGGCCTACTCAAGTGTCATTTGAAAACCATAAAGACTACAAAAAAGCAACTGTACTATTTGTATCTCATTTTTAAGAATCTAACCTACTTCATAATAAAACGAAAATAAAATTGTGCCAATTGCAATCGGAACAAAAGTCGACTTAAATTATATATAAAATTGATCGAATTATGCAATCAGTAATCAATTTTATCTACAAGAAGCCATGCGATACGTCTAAGGCACTGTTCTCTGAACAAATAGTTTTCCTCGAAGTTTTTACAACATTAAGATAACAATAGGTATTGAAAATGTGTGCAAAAGGGATATGAATAAAAGTACAAGTGATAATTTCCATCTATAAGATAAGTTACTTGTCTCAAAAAGGATATACTATTATCAGTTTTCATATAAAAATTTTACAATTCTCATTCTCTTCTTTCCCGTCCCTATCAATAGAGGGTTTTTAGAAATAAGCTTAGAGATCTCTTCAAATATTAACTTTCCAAAATAAATAAATTGTTAATAGGTTAAATTGATTTATTAGTTTTAGTTCCCTCAATTCAAGGAGTATCTCCTTCATGCGTAACTCTCTCCTTTGCTGAATTTTGGCTTTTCTATTTAGATCATATTGATTATTTGTTCTCTATTAGCTTTTATACGTATTTCAGTTTATGGACTTCCAAATGTCTTGATTTGATATGCACTGAGGAGACATAAGTTGTCGAAATGCGCATATGCAGAAACTAAATTATCACTTATCTTCGGTATTTTAGAGGCACCGTGGTTGTCGGGCGACAGAGGGAATCGGAATTCCCGGATGTAACTGTCAACATTTTGCAGGCTATGACAAAGTTGCAAATCATGTCCATCGTTTTTAGAATAACTGTGATAAAGATATATTACACACTACAACACATTTTGTATTCATTGAACAGAAATAGCATTCTACATCTGTTTTAAATACATTTCTTCATTTTTTGTCAAGGATCAACTTCTTAACATTACATTTACAGCATATAGAACATATTAAAACTCTTCACAGTAATAAAATATCGAATTTGCAGTAGAGTTTAGTCTGTAAAAGTTCAGATTGAATCGAAACATCTGAAAATGTAAACATCAAAATATGTAAGAGGGATAAAAAAGAGAAATTCAACAATTTGTACACTTAGACGAGATGATGACCACGCTTCATGAATAGTTTTGTTGATAGTTTTGTAGATATGTAAGAGGGATAAAAAAGAGAAATTCAACAATTTGTACACTTAGACGAGATGATGACCACGCTTCATGAATAGTTTTGTTGATTGTTTTGTCCTTGACGCTTCAGTTTTCTATATACGTTTTTTTTTATGTCACCCAGACGTAGTCGGGTGACATGTTGTTATTCTACGTTTCTTCTGATTATTATTATTATTATTATTATTATTTTTCTTCTTCCAATAATTCTTGTCCGAGCGATTATTTTTTAATGGCTGGACCAATTGATTTCAAACTTTGCACAAAGTTGGAACACCATCTGAAGTTGTATGCTGCGCGTTTAAAATTTTCAAAATGGCCGCCATTTCCAAGATGGCCGCCACTTTACGTAGAAGAATTGGGGATGCTATATCTCAGGAACTGCTTGGAGGAATTAGTTCATATTTTGCATAAAAGTTCAGTAAGATGAGAGGAAGGAATCCAAGCGACAAAAATTTTCAAAATGGCCGCCATTTCCAAGATGGCTGCCGAAATACGTAAAAAGTTCGACTTTGTCCGATTTCAACAAAAATTGATATCTGGGTAGATTTTGAGGTTGCGAACAAGATGGAATCATCGAATGGGGAGTCTGGGGTGACATCGGCTATTGCTTGCAATTGCAAATCTAGTTTGTTTTTGTTTTTGTTTTGACAGATATTATTTCTGAAATTCATTTCGAGTTTTCGCATCGTTATTGCCGATGCATTAATAAAGGATAAACTGTGAATTAATATATAATTTGGACTCACAATGATAACGTTAATAGAAATTCAACTATTTTACTGTCCTCGATTTATTGTAGATGTGATGGTCTTTCTCGCATTTATCTTCCCTTTTGTATGCACTTCCTTTTTTTTTTGAAAATCGTTCACTAGTTGTATTTCATTTATATTGCAAAAACGCTTTCTTTCATAAAAGCAATGAATATACATAGTGTATCATAAGAAAGAATGACAGTCGTAATAATTTAACCTAAATTCTAATCGTCTGCGCAATTTAATGCAATTTACAAGGATAGTTGATACAGTGTTCTCTTTTACATTTTGTGTCAAATTTCAAAATAATAAATGTGCAGCATGAAGTATATTACATAATATACAAAAAATGTATTGATAGATCATGAAACTTTAATCATTGGAATGGCGTCGGTGCAAATTTAAGATCTATATCAATTTACTATAAAGCAATTAATACACAACTTGTCTCTAACACTATAAACCAATATATGTTCTTGCAAAAAATATGTTTATTGAAATCACAAATTATTAGAGAACTATTATAAATATGACGTAATTTCCTTCCCTTGGTACCAGCTGCACTCAGCAAAACTGCTTTTATGTCAATTTCATTATTATTATATAGTTCTAGAGATAGAGCAGAACAGTCTTTAATTCAGATCTACCTAGTGTGCATTGCGTTCTCATACATCAATTGTCGAAATTGCCATGAGTAGAATTTCAATTTTCATGGGTTTTCGTGTTATGATAATAAATAACCGAATTGGTTGAATCCACATTCTAGGCGAATATGGTTTTTTTTTTTTGCAATATTCTTTTTTTTTTGCATATCATGAACCCGAAAAAAATTCTGGTATTGAGTTGAAAAATTAACGTTGCCATCTAGTGTAACAAAGTTAGCAGTAACTAATAATACGGAAGCATTGGTATGCGACATCCCAATTTAAAAAAAAATCCTGACTGTACCACAGGATCATAAGAGTGTGTTCAGAATTTTATATGCTTATTCACTTCTTTGTTTTGTTACTTTACTCACATTTTAAAGCAAATTCAATTTATGCATACTAAAGCTGCACTTCAAATGTGACTAACTATGACATTTAATGATATCATGAAAAAAATCACAAACGGCTAAAGATATTTTATTACTTATCTGAATTGTAAGAAGGGACGTTCTAATTATTATTGCCAGCTTTCCAACGTGTTAGACCCATTTAAACCAGTCATATGATTTTTGCATCCTAAACAATTCTTACAACCATTATTAATACAATTACTTTAGATCTATGCATGATATCACTCTTATCTAGTCCTTTGGGAATCAGCAAACACTTTACAAAACATTAACATGAAATTAGTGGACAAAATCAATTCTGAATTTTGTGTTACTTATATTCCGGCAAAAACAGACATGCTAACTGCAAAATGCATTTCCATGTACTGAGTAGTAAACTTCTCTAATTTCTAGCAAATTTAACCAAAAAAAGAAATACTACAGTTTAGTACAACAAGTGGATATTCTAATTTCTTCTCTGATGATATGCGCATTTCCGCAAGTTATAACATTCTTCGTCACATTTTTAGCTCTAATAGAATAAAAACAATTGTGTGTGTATTAAAAGCTTAACAAATCCCTTATGTTGAGAAGTTTCGACAAATCTTCTTTATGCTGTCTTGAAAACAAGAAAGACAATGTACCATTTATATGCTTTTTTTTGAAAATATAACCTATTTCATGATAATTGTGCCAAATGATAGCAATCGGAACAAACTGCGATTTTAATTACTTATGAAATTGATTGAATGATGTAATTATGTCAATTATAATCAATTATACTCTACAAGAAGCCAAGCGATAAGTCTCAGTCATTGTTATTGCATATACATTCTATATACAAATGGTTTTCCTCCAAGTTTTTACAGGATGAAGATAAAATTGTGCGTTGAAAAATGTGTGCACAATGAATAGAAATAAAAGTACAAGCGATGATTTCCATCTCTGAAATATGTTATTTACTCGGGGG
>MJUU01063368.1:2526-30263 GCA_002080025.1 Modiolus philippinarum
TTTGTTTTTTTTTCAGAAGCTGAATTTCAGTTACAATGGGGAAAGCCCTACAACCATAGTAGTGAAGCGCGTCGCGATGGACCCGTTACGACTAAGGTCAAGTTCATTTTTGCTCCTCAACAGTGCAGACGAGTGTTACTAATACCTTCAACCCTGTTCTCAGTGTCATGAACGTAGAGTACCACAAAGGTAGTGTCGCGGTATGAGAGTGGTGAGACGCTGAATTTAGAAATACCCAAACACTTACCCTAACATAGGTTTTTATGTCTTTTGTCATGTGTTGTTCCTTAAATATCTTAAATATCCGAAGCATTAACGAAAATGAAACATTCTTTTATAATTCACTCAGTATAATTTAAAAGAATCATCGATCCATACACCTTGAAAAATAATCAACGCCGTCGATTGAATATTCGATCCATTAAAAGTAACATGACGTCATTAGATAACAATATAGAAATTAACCGACCAATATCAGCCTATCAGACGCCGACTTTGCAATGAATTCAGTCAATTCTTTTATAAATCATGTCAGTATAATTTAAAAGAATCATCAATCCATACACCTTGAAAAATAATCAACGCCGTCGATTGATTGCATCGTCTTCTTGAATATTCGATCCATTAAAAGTAACATGACGTCATTAGATAACAATACAGAAATTAACAGACCAATAATATGGCTGGATATTCAGCCTATCAGACGCCGACTTTGCAATGAATTCAGTCAATTAGATTAGCGGAAAATTGACCAATCATTTAGCCTTTAACAAAAATAACTGACCATTCAGAACAACCTTAACAGCTCGTCTTACGTGTATAAAATCAGACGCAAAGAGCAACTTTCGCATTCATCAGTCAGAAGCGATCAGACATGGAACTTCCAGCTGAACTCCAAAGATATCTTGCTGCCGCCACCACAGATGGAATGGAAATGAAATGGACTTTCTTCACTTCAGAAAACAAGACAGAGGTGACGTGGATCAAGGTTCCGGGGAAGCCGAACCAGGCCCCGAAAAAGAATCGTACTCCAGCCACAAGGAAAAGAAACGCTCGTCGTCTCGCCCAGTGGCGCCAGAACAGGAATGCCGTTGAAACTAACTCTACAAAGACAGTACCGAAAGAAACAGCAACACAAGAAACGCAGACACCGCAGAAGGCAACAGCTAGCCAAGGATGTAATACACCATCACCACGAAGTATCTCCAGGTCTAACGCAAGCACTGAAACAACAACAAAGAAAGGGAGACAACTCACACAATCAAAATATAGGAATGAAGACGACAAACTTGAGAGAAGTAAATGGATGGGCTCAACAACAGTAGTCAGCCCATATACTGAGAAACAACGCTGCTATAAAATGGAATTTGAGGGCAACTACATCCACTATAGCGAGGAATTCGACGTAGAGAATGTAGAACTGGAGAAGTACCAAGACTCCTCCGACACCGACACAACATCTAGTCGTCCATTGACACCACAGGCAACTTCATCAGCTCGGGCCAAGGAAAGAAAGAAAGTCAAACCCAAAAGAAAGACTTAAAAGTTAAAGAAGAAAGTCATCTGTCCGCAATTACCAGTTTGGTAAGCCGGACGTTAAACCCCCAGAACCAAGCCAGACCAACTTTCGCATTTTGTTACCAGCAGCCGAATTGAACAGACGTTTTCAAGAAGATAGAGATAACAAAGTTAAGTAAACTTTACATGAATTTGTATTAGTAAGCTCTTTAAAATGACATTGTCACACTTGCCAACCTCTAATGGACCAAATGAGGGTTATGACCCTCTTTCAAAAAAGAAAATGAGGGTCATAACGCGCAACGACATTACCAGACCAAGAAAAAAGTACTTACAACAGTTTTAGTCTTTTAAAGGGTAAAAAAAATAGTACAATATTTAAAAAATCATTTAATTTTGCACATTCAACAAAGAATATCAAAAATACTAGAAACAGTTTAGAAAATTCCAATATTTTAACCCTAAAACCATGAAAAATGTTACATTTTTTTCTCATTTTTTATCAAGAGGGAGATTTTGAGGGTCATATACTAAAGAGGATCACACCCTAAAAAAGAGGGTGTGACCCTCCAATTTAGGGTGACTTGGCAACTATGCATTTTAGCCACAAAGAACATAATGAAATTAAAATTGAATTTAACGATAAATAAGTTATTAACTGGGACCAAATAAGAAATCAACAAAGCCCCTCTAACAATACACTGTATAACGCAAACGAACGACGAACGTATTAAAATAAATTATATCCGTTCGTCTCCGTTCATATATTTTGTCGTCCGCTCTTTGTCCGGTGAATACGGTACAAGTACGGTGATGTTCGTTTTGTACGATGAAAAATTTTGAACATGTTCAATACTTGGAACGGACATATACCGCACAAAATGTCCTGTGAATGTACGGTAGGTTTACGTTTTGTTCGGTTCTTATGGGTTGTATATACGTTATTCATTCTTTACTTGTCTGTCTTGCATCCGTTCATGTACGGTAGAATAAATTGGTGAAACGGACTCTTACCGAAGAGATAACGGGTTTTATATACGTTATTCGTTCTTTACTTGTCTGTCTTGCATCCGTTCATGTACAGTAGAATAAATTGGTGAAACGGACTCTTGCCGAAGAGATAACGGAAAAACCGTTCGAGTTCCGGACTTACAGCGGAAACCAACCGGATGAGCACCAAATAAAACGAATTTATAAAAATATATGTTGTGCAATGACCAAAATGAAATGTAAACAAACAAAATAAGAATCGTAAAAGGAGATAAAAATCACAAAATAAAAAAATCATAAAAAAGTATATTAAAAAAAGAAAAAATAAAACAGCTCAAAATCACAGGAAAGCAACAGAAAGAAAGGCCTATAATTTCGACCTTATGGCTTCGCCTAAGAGGCATTTGGACAAAAAACCAAAATGATGGTCCTTCCAGAACGATGGAAACTTGAACCACTGAAGAATAACAGAATGTATCTAGTAGAGGCCATTAGGCCGATAATTTGAGTCATACTTTTCTTCTTTTCTTCTGATTTTTAACTGGTCTTTTATAATTTTTTACTTTGTATATTTTGTCCTTTTTACCTTTTAAAATGTTGCCTACTTTTACAATTCTTATTTTGCTTATTTAATTTAGTAATGGCAAGTTATGCAGTGTTTATTGATTTGTATTTATATGGTAACCTAATTCTGACATATACCATCAAAATCAAAAATTTGTCCGTTTTCTCCCCGTTTAAAAACGTTATACGTGTTAAGCAGCATCCACAACCATAGAGACTTATAACTTTAACCAGATCATGGTCTTGAGCATCTTGACTGACATTTTCGCCTTGGGTCGTTTGTGGAGAAGGTTAACCGTAACCCGGCGTACTTTTCTTATATCATTCTCTTGCCATTCAATTCGGTGAGATTTTTGAAAAACTAATTTAATTGGTCAAGCATGCCGTAATGATTATCTGTGTAAAATAAGTTGTTGAGCAGTCAAAGATACAGGTATCGTCTTTTAAAATCGATAGTTTTACATATTACCCATTCATTTCGTTTTTACTCGGTTCTCGTTCTGTACGTTTTCGTTAACAATCCGTTATATTCGGTATTCATCAGGTATGTTACCGTCATGAATACGTTTTATTCGGTGCTCGTCCGGTATGGTTCCGGTGTCAGTTCGGTGCGAGTTCGGTTTATTCGGTGCCAGGACTGTGCATGTACGGTGGACTTACTGTATACCTTAGTTTTTTGTTCGTTTTCATTGTATTTCGTGAACGAACAAAAATAGTTACCACCGTACAAAAATGATTTTCAATCGTTCCTCACACGCTTGTGTTATACGGTGTAGTGTAAGAGCGGCTTAATGCAGAATTAATAATAATAATATATAATCAAATAGCATCTTTTATAATCTGTTATAGATGCATTCCTGTGACAACTGACAGCAAATATATCAAGAGAAGTCAGCTGTCAGGCATAAAAGACTATTCAAACACTATAATATACTATTACTACTATCACTTGTGGTGTATGTCAGAAGCGGTTTACTAAAAAGAGTAATCTGAATAAACACACATAGAGAACACTTCGTTTCCATGTAGAGATTGTGGACTGATATTTCGTCGGAAAGATCATCTACAAAGGCGTTATACGAAGCACTAAAGTGGAGCCGGTTTGCCAAATGAACCCCCGAAGACATTAGAAGTCCAGAGAAATCTTACACCATTACTAAAATACGGGAAAATGATAACAAGATCCAACACGGAGTCGACAGAGTACAGAGTCATATTCAAGGAATTGAACCTACAAAATGTTTCCGAAATTCTGAAGACTTAACAAAAAATATTGGACTCTATTTTGAAGTAGGTGACTGAGAACACAGAAGGAAGATTTGGTACAAGTGTTCATGGAGTGTCCCGATTTAGATTTCCCCATTAGACTACCTTTCATAAAAATACATCAACTAATTACTTCTCAGATAAAAAGAAAGTGCTCCAATCAAAAGAACAGTTCCTCATAGATATGAGTGTGCGATTAAATATAACCCATGTTAGTCTTCCCAAAGGTGGTACCAGAGAGTGGTGTACATTTAAAACTTGAAAAGATACTTGCGTTTAATACCCCGCCACACGGAGTGGCGAGGTATTATTTGATACCTCAGTCGTGTTTCCGTCCGTCCGTCCGTATCCCGAAGGTTTCCGACTGATAACTTGTGAACGAAATAACACAAGGTCTTCAAACTTGGTATGTAAGTTGTTTAGCAGAAAACTCAGATCAAGTTTGGTTTTGTGTTCAGATGTCCAAGGGGTTCTGGAGTTATGCCCCTTGAAACTTTGAAATTTTGCGAATTTTAGGGTTTCCGACTGATAACTTGTGAACGAAATAACACAATGTCTTCAACTTGGTATGTAAGTTGTATACCACAAAACACAGGTCAAGTTCGATTTCGGGTTCAGAGGTTGAAGGGGTTCTGGAGTTATGCCCGTTACAACTTTGAAATTTTACAAATTTTAGGGTTTCTGACTGATAACTTGTGTACGAAAAAGGTCTTCAAACTTGGTATGTAAATTGTTTACCACAAAACACAGGCCAAGTATAATTTTGAGCTCAGCGGTACACTTAGTTCTGGAAGTATGCCCCTTTTAACTTTTAATGCAAATTTTGTGAAACATGGCGGGGTATCATGTAATGCACCATTACTATTTTTTACAATGCTGCGATAACGATTCAATTTCCAAGAGGAACTATTGAATTACTGTCGCTCCCACGAAAACATCTTGAGGAGTTGCTAGTCTTACGTTCAGATGAATGTTTCTACAGATGACAGCCACCGACAGACACGGGTAGATCGACCCATTCCAGCAATATATCACAATAGCGTCAGCTAGGAACATGGTATTCAGAAGCAAATTTTTACGTCCAGATACTATCGGTATTATAGATAATAGTGTTGCACCCAGCTCTATATAGTATGAATGATAATGTGTTGTTCAGGTGAGCTGCAAAGATGGAATATATGATTCAGAATACCAACAGTGATGAAAATCTTTTTAAACAGGTTAGCATCGGAACCCCTGCTTTATTGTCATCTATGGCAACACCGCCTGCACCATGTCCAGCGTTCCAGACCACTTGGTCACCTAGGCTTTATAAAGTATAGCTTTCGGTAACCCTTGCTGTTATTTATGGCAACACCACCTGCGCTATGTCCAGCGCTCTAGACCACTCGGCCACATAGGCTATATAAAACATAGCTTTCGGTAAACGGGTCATTCCTCCTCGTAGGAAATCTAGAGTTGTAATATATAGTACACGATGAACATTAAGTGGGTAAGAAACAGATAGAAGAAGGATGAGGTTGTAACAGATAAGATACATAAGGTATCAACACATTATCATTCATATTATATAGAGCTTTGACCCAGTTATGGAAAGCTGTATTTTTATATAGCCTAGGTGGTCGCTGGACATAGCGCTGGCGGTGTTGCCATAGATGTCAATAAAGCAGGGGTTCAAATTCAGCCGTAGACCTTGCTGGATTTTCAGTTGATTACTGGTTTAAAAAAGATGATTTTCATCAATGTCGGCATTCGGAGTCATATTTTCTACCTTTTGCAGCTAACCTTACCAACACATTATCATTATTATCTCATAGATACCATCCAGGGGAAAACCATTCCATCAAGGCCATACAATGGATCAAATACCTATCGGCAATAGAGTCTATATACAACATGCAATAAATCGAGGAAGAAACAAATCGGACCCTAAAAGTCTCAATATCCTGTCTGTACCCATTTCTCCCTTTTACAGAGGCGATTAATAATTGTTTCCCAATTTTCCTCCGTTTATATCGTCCTGAATGAGTTAAAATAGTGCTTACCTTATTTATAACTCAATCTGCCAATCAATACTTTTTCAAACTCACTTAAAGTAAGATATTGCTTAAGCTGCACGCGCAAAAAAAGAAATTTAAATGCACAAACCATAACTTATTTGTGTTGCAATCAAAATTTGTCCTCCATTTTGATTTAGAACAAATTTGTCAAACATTAAGCAATAGTTATATTATAAATATTTGGTCTTATTCTCTGTATTTTGTTTCAATGTGGTGCAAGTCGTTTTCAACATCTGCAAAAAGTTGATGACTTTTTGTGTCAGAAGGAAGTTTTTCAATTTTTTCAGTGATTGTCTTGATATCGTCTGGCTCGACTTTTGGTAAAAATCTCAGGAAGGGTTTCCCTTGGCGATCCAAGATAAATTTTTCAAAGTTCCATGATATATCTCTCGGTTTTATTGGATCCCAAAAGCTTTCTCTTGGATAATAAATAGCTGCCTCTGGTAAAGCACACGACTCCTGAAAAAGAACGAACATTGTGTCAAAAAATAGAATATCATTCGCAACTGATAAAGTACCAGTTCACCCTAAACGGCATTTTTGTTAGCCAGACTGATGCAGATCGTCAAAGTTATTGATACTCAAATTGCTTACTAGTCGCAAAATGGTTCGGATTTTGAACCTGCCTATGTGTTGAAAAATATTTTAAGGATGCGATGGTAACATTGTAGTATTTCAGAATCTTAGTTGTATCCATTTGAAGGTACTATCATTTTTGCCACCAACCTCAACATTTTTATTTCAATTTTTAACAGCTTTATGAGCGTTCTGACAAGATTTCAAGAAATCCTTTTTTCTCACATTCATTGATGGAAAAACGTTTGTTATATTAAAGATTTAAAAATTTCAAAAGAGTTCGGCTTCACGCCAATTTTTCACCGCTTTTTTCTCAAAAACGAGATCTGAAACCTGTATTTACCTCCATAAATAACTTCTTTTCAGTTGTCAGAGAAAACGAATGACTAAATACCGAAGTTACTGTGAATTTAAATTCTGCATATGCGCATTTCGACAACTTATGTCTCTTCAGTGCAGATAAAATCTAAACATTTGGAAGACCATAAATTCAAAGATGTTTAAAAAGTGATAGAGAACAAATAACCAATATTATCTAAACGTAAAGCCAAAATCAGCTAAGGACAGAGATTTGCATGAGGGAGATACTCCTTAGTTTTCATCAAAATTTACAAAAAATAGATATTGTAAGGTTGATATAATTATGCAAAATCCTATTTATTTTCAAGTTCTTAAAAGTAAAATAACTCGATACCTCGTACTTTTTAACATGTCGGTATCGTAATATCCGGATCGGTGATATTTAATAAATGACTTCTTCAAAACTATGAATGCCAATATAGTGTACATTGCATATTGACTTACAAATGTAGGAGGAAATCTGGAACAGGGAAAACTACAATACGTATGTCAGTTCGGGGGAAACATATAAGTGGCCAAAATTGCTCGCAGGACAAAAGGATAATCCAGTTAATTGCTTTGGAACATAAAACCGGTAAGAAACTTTATGGAAAATAATGCATCGGGAGATTATACAGTAGGATGCAGACATAACCTCTCGCCAAGTTAACTTGAACCAGTCGTAAAGCCTATGACCGTTTTTAAGTTAACTTAGACCAGTCATAATGCAGTCATAACACTACATTACTGTTCTAGAGCCCTGACTGCGCGGACCTGTTCTGGTCCTAGAGTCCTGACTACTCTGAAATGTTCTGGTCATAGATCCCTGACCACTCTAACCTGTCATAGAATACTTACTGTTCTGGCCTGTCATAGAGCCCTGACTGGTTTTCTATTATCCAATTTAGAGTATTTGCGGTTCTTGTATTGTTTTACTTTACTGACTTTTATTAGAATTTATCCGACTTACTTCTTGATCAATTAATTTTACCTTCTCACACAGAGCAGTCAGGATTCTATGACAGGTTAGAGCAGTTAGTGCTCTATGACTTGTCAGAGTAGTCAGGATACTATGACAGGTTAGAACGATCAGGGATCTATGAATGGTTAGAGCAGTTAGGGCTCTATGACTGGTCAGATCAGTTAGGGCTCTATGACTTGTGAGATCAGTTAGGGCTCTAGGCCCACGTTTAATAAACACGATCACCAGTTTAAATTTTAACGGAATTTTTTAAAGTCTCGCATATAGGCCTAGTTGTGGTGTAATACAATTCTACATGGAATACATGGCATTCTTCGCATGTCTTCTTCGTATATCAACCTTCCTAACAGGAATCAAATGCTAAACTGATAAAACTCTGCAAAACACTGAGACTGCAGTAAAATACTTTGTAACAGTGCATGATGCACATTTGGTCCCACCATATTAATCTTAACACCTTCCAAGCACTTTATGACATTACAATTTGATGTCTAGGTCTTGCCATACTTTCATGGATGTTGTCTCCTTGACATTTACCCCCATTTCCTTTCTTTTTCATATTTCATGGTCGTGTATATATTTCATATCAACTTATAACCTTAGTTGGGAAGGGTAACCATATACTGTCATGGTCGTGCCCATTTTTGAAATTTACCCTTCCGGAGGACCGGTTGACCTTACAATGTCTTGTGGGAAGAGTAAGCATACTTTCATGGTCGTGTCCAATTTTGTACATTTACCCTCTCGGAGCACCTGATGACATTACAATTTCTTGTTGGGAAGGTAACCATAATGTAATGGTTGTGTCAAATTTTGTAAATTTACTCTTCCGGAGCACTTGTTGACCCCGCGATCCTATCCATACTGTCATGATCGTTTTCAATTCTGTAAATTTACCCTTTCAGAGTACCTGATGACATTATAATATTTTGCTGAGGTACGTGACATTTTATCATGGTCATGTCCCATTTCGTAATTTTTAATTTAGTTGTTTATTTTTACCAACCACAAAATGTCGCCACGTTTAAAACCAGTGTCACATTTCCTTCTATCATATCTCCCAGTGTTATATTTGAGCCGTTTAACTGCTGGACTTGAAATGAGTAGCTCGAGTGCTGGTCATCCTTACACACAGAGTAATACTTTGCTCCGTTAACATTTGTTACCAAGAAGGGTAGGAGAAATACACCAAAGATCATTATTACTGTGAGAGCTTCAGAGGCAGTCACTTTATTATCTGTAATTAAAGGTGAATAAATATGAGAGTTGTTTAAGATTTTTCATCATGTTCAGTATTTCTTTTTTTCAATTACTGATTTTGATTTAAAATTTATTTATATCGTGTATATATCATTTGTATTTTTCTAAAATACAATTTTGATGAAATAATTAAAGATCAAAACTGTCCTTCAAATGTAACTTAATTTCAGAACTTGTACCCCACCGAGTCTTGCTGCGTCGTGATAATGTCCTACAGATAAAACATCTGTTTCATAACTATACAAAACTGATAAAGAGATGAAAAATTTTAATTTCCTTTTGACAACTGATATTGATCTCTTATATAATATAAAATATTGTCAATACTACTACACATCATACACCAGTAATTCTAATAGCATATTGTACAAAACATAGGGATCATAGGGTTACTATTATCATTAATCATGTATACCGTCATATTTGAGTAGCCAGACATGTCAGTGTCAGGGCACATGAAAATAACTACTTAATTCACATTGAAAATGGGTAGAAGGGATATGATCATGGAATCCGGAGAAACTTATCCTTAAACCATAAGAAATATTTTGGTTTTCAAATCCCGAGCCCCAAAAATGACAAGGCAAATCCTAGATCTCGATAAGTGAAAATTCAAAATTCTTGCCTCTCGACATTCCCTCGTTCGTCTTGTTGGTCCAAAGATAAACCCTTATAAATGTTATAGTGTTTGCCTTGCTAAAGATCAGTTTTTATCTTCTATTTGAAACAAATTTGCCAATTTTAACAAAACTTGGTTAAAATAGTCTTTTGATGGTCCCCTTAAAAATATATCCGGCAGGTCCGTACTCCATCCAAGATGGCCCCAAGAGGAGGCAATGATTTTAACAATGGATTCTATGGGAAAACTCTTTCAAAGATATTTTTGTCCAATTACAACCAAACTTATTACTCCCATTTGGGTTGTTGTCTATTTGACACATTCCCCGTTTCCCTTCTTTTTTCTATTATATCTTGGTGGAAGCTCTATACTGAGAGTACATAACTTATAAGTAAATATATTTACTTATATTTAGTTCTTTCAGTTTCATTTTTCACAATTGACTCAGTCCTGTTGCCAACTGAATTTTACTGTTGTTACGATTGTTATTTTTATTTATCACATTGGCTATAGGGTTTGGGCCCAGTAAAACTAGTTTAATCCCGCCACAGCAGGTTTGCGTCTGTCCTAAGTCAGGAAATTTATTAAGCCTTTGTGTGTCTTGTCTTTTTTCTAGTTAGTTTACTTTATGTCTATAGGAGTCTAGGATGATGTTAATTTCGCTGAACTCGATTACTCTTTATTCAGGGGTCGACTCCGACCTGCCGTTGGGTGTGGGGTTTTCTCACCATTGAAGATCTTATGGTGGCTTTGAGTTGTTATTACTCCCCTTTGGGTCGTTGTCTCTTTGACACATTCCCCGTTTCCCTTCTTTTTTCTATTATAGTCAAATCCAATTACAACCAAACTTAGCCACAATGGTCATTAGATGACCCCGCCCAAAAATGTATCCGGCAGGTCGTTAACTCACCAAACACATTCAAATGTTATCTTCTCAGAAACAACCAGTCAAATCATAACCGAACTTAGAATATGGTCTCACAAAGCACAAATCAAAATGAAACCAAACTTTATCACAACAGTCTGGTTAGCAACCTTCGAAATTTATGACTAGCAGATCTGTATCCCATCGAAGATAGCCACCAACTTGAAACATAGATTAACAATATACCTTTTTTTAAAGTGCCATTCATACATAAATGTATCTCTATGTCAGTCATGTTTCAGGTGAGCGGTACATGCTCTTGAGAACCTCTCGTATTTTTCTTCTTTTTTTTCGCTCCAAAAAAATCACAAATGATGTTTAATTGTCTTTGTGAAATTCACTATATAATTCATGAACGAGATCAAGCTTCTATGTATTGCCTTATTTTTAAAATGAAGAGACATCATTGATCTTCATTTGACCTGTTTGTTTACTATATATCGTCCAACAATGGTAAATATAACCATATTTCTCATTTCTTTCTGATCTGATAAAAAACATGACTGCCAGTGCGTAGCAGAATTTAACAACGGACCCTATGGGAAAATTATTTTCAGCATCTACTCTGAAGTTATTGAAGGAAATTTAACTGATCTGTCTTGGAATGATGTATGGAAGGTCATTCACAAACATTGCTGAACATAATTTAACATTCTATCCTTTGGGAAAATTATATTTTCATCTTATCCACTAAAACCATTGCAGCAAATTCAGCCAAACTTGACAAAAATGACCTTTGTGAGATCCTGTATAAAAATACTCATTTCATTCTGACCCGACAAAAACAGCAACCAGAAATGAACATAGTTTAACATCGGACCCTATGGGAAAATCATTCTATTCATCATCTGCTCTGAAACTTCTAAAACAAATTTAACGATTCTGTTGGATGATGTATGGAAGATCCTTCACAAGGATTATTAATTACATTTGAATCTGACTAAAACATTGGTGCCAGTAGAGAACATAGCTTAACATTAAACCCCTATTTGAAAAAAAAAACATCTTTCATTGTCATCGGCATTCGCATAGCGTAGGAGCATTTTGACAGGTGAATGATATAGGCTCACTCCCAGTCGTTTCAGAGGAGATTATCAAAGTAGGATTCTCTATAGGGTCTAATGCTAAACTATGTTGCACGCTTGCTGTCATGTTTTTATCGAATCCGACGGAAATGAGCAGGCTTTGTAAAGGACTTTTCTTACACCATTCAAACACAGTTTAGCTTAATTTGAGTAGTGTAACGGGTAACCTCAGATCAAAATTGACGAGAAGCCCGTAGTGCATTCTTTGAAAAATATTTTGTTGTTTCCTATATTTCAATGAGGATCAACATATTTGACCTTTGACTCATATTGCATTCTTTGTAAAATATTTTGTTAGTACCTCATTTTTGATGCGGAGCAATATATTTGCCCTTTGACCCATAGTGCATTCTTTGTAAAATGTGTTTAAAGTATCCATGAGGAGCAATCATTAATGATGAGGTATGTACTTCAGTGTTATTTATCTAATCCTAACCCTGTCACTTTTTTGCCCCACCTATCCAAGGTTTCATAGGTCTCACCGTTGGGTTTGTCCTTACCTGTCCAAAGTGTTTTCATTGGTGAAGCTTAAGTCTCACCTATCAAAGGTGTTGTCACTGGTCTCGCCCTAGTTCTGTCCATGGTGTTTTTCACTGTTTTTTCTACTGGTCTCGCCCTAACCATATTCCAGTTTTTAACTATATCTTAACTATTGTCTCTCTTACCCAGTTACCTAAAACTATCTTTTAACCTTACACTTATCCTTGAACTAACCCTACCTTTTCTTGTTAGATCAGTTATGTTGTTTTTGTTCATGACTAACCCTAACCATTTTTTGCAGTTTCCTCTATACCTGTATAGTTACTTTCAATTTTTAGTTCTATCCTCACATTTTCAAAATTATTGGAGTTACCTCCTTCTATGCCCTTCCAATTGTGAACTTTCCCTTTCTCTGCAGCAATATACCTGCATCCCCGGCATATGGAGTATATATTTCACAATTAATTCGTTACTGTAGAGCGTGCAGTACATGCAGTGACTTTGTGGAAAGAGCAAAAGCACCGTCACAAAAACTGCTGGGTCAGGGATATGTTCAGCCTTTGTTACTTTCGTCCCTTCAGAAATTCTATGGCCGTCATCACGACATCATAGATAGATATGAAATGTCGGTGTCACTAATAAAAACTGACACTTTCAGCTAGATTCGCGTCTTCCCGGATTTGACATTACCGGTTTTGACTTTACCCTGGATTGACCCACTGACAGTGTGACGGGTGCTGTGCACAGAGCAGGACATGCTTACCCTTCCGGTGCACCTGATGTCACTCTTGTTTATTGAGAGTTCACACTGTTAGTGCTTTAGTTTTTTGTGTTGTATATGTTATGTTCGTGTGATTTGTGGGCATGTGGTGTCTTTGGTCTTACGTTTTTTGGTGTTCTTGCTTTTGCCTTGTCTCTGGACTTTTTTTTGTGTAATCTTGTGCTTTGTTCCTTCGGTATTCTACTGCCGTTGTCCTACGTGATAGGGGGAGGGCATATAGTGTTCGGGTTTCCGTGCGTCCGTCCGTCCGTTTGTCCGTTTGTCCGTCCTCAGCTAGGTTTACCTACAGGTTTAAGTTTTTTTTCTGGGAAGGATGTATGCTATCATCATGAAACTTATATAAATACACATTAGCGTCTAATTAAACAAAAATCATAATAAAATTTTACCCATGCAACCAGCTTCATGCTTCACTGATCACGGGAAAAAAGTGTGATAGTATGAGGTTTACCCACAGGTTGAAGTTCTTTTTCTATGAAGGATGTATGCTATTATCATTAAACTATATAAATACACATTAGCATCTAACTAACCAAAAATCATAATTAACATTAATCCATGCTTCCATTTTCATGCTTCAGTGATCATGGAAAAAAGGGGTGTAGTATGGGGTTTAAAATCAGTTTGAAGTTTTTTCTATGTGAGGGTTGTATGCTTTTATCATTACACTTTATATAGATACTCATTAGGATATAAATAAATAAATATTATGAATATTTACCAATAGAACCAAATTCATGCTTCACCGGTCATGGAAAAAGGGGGATAGCTTAAGGTTAATCCATAGGTTTAAGTCTCTTTTCTGTGAAGGATGTATGCAATTATCATTGATTTTTTATAAATACCTATTAGGGTATAATCAAACTAAAATCATAATAAGAATATTTCCATGCAAGCAACTTTATGCTTTACTGGTCACGAAATATACCATTCTTCAAAAGAGTTGTGAGGCGGGGCATTGTGTCCGTTAGACACATATTCTTGTTATTCAACAACTAACCCTAACCTGACTTGCTATGTCAACTTTTTTGTTGTTTGTTTATTATTTTTACTCTCTGTTTTGCTTATTTTTTTCTTCTGTATTTTACTTATTTTTTCTTTTAGATTTTGGGTTTTCTCGCTGTTTTGTTCTTTGTAAGATTTTCTTAGCGTATCCCTTTTTTATTAGGCAGTGAAATAAAGAATAAGATATTAACATATATACATTTTATTTTCTCCGTTAAAAAGGCAAACACTGGTCGGGAACATCCATATGTCCCCTTTACAAATTAAATTCCATAAGGTAATGAACAGTAATCAGTCATTATGACTCTTTCATCAAACACTAGTCTGTAATCTTTTTTCCAATTGTTGATGAGTAGTTTGAAATTGTCTCTAATGATTTTGAAGTCATCTTTCAGTCTTTACATTTTCCTTAATCGTATCAAAATTGATTCGTTGACTGTTTTTGAAGTCCAATGTCAATCCTCTTTTTGTCCTTTAACTTTATATCCATGCTTTTTTTATCCACCAGCTATAAACTCGGTAATGTTGTTTCCGACTACTTCATCCGTGAGATCTCCTAAATAATCCCCTAGTCCTGGTTTCCATTGCCCAGGTTTGGAGGAATACACGATGGAATTTGTGTCAACGTATAAGGCTTGCCTGTCCAACCTCTCAAAATAGCTGTACAACTTCAGTGGAGCATGAGCAGTTGTATATGCTGCAGTGACTACACTGGTTCGTCATGTTTCCTCAATGAATTCATCTTTGAATCGGTATCTTATACATGTACTAGCCATGGTTTCACTCCAGAAACTTATACCCATGAGTTTGATTTTATCACTATTTAAGATATCCATATATTTTTTCAATTCGGTGCAATATTCAATTTTGAGCATGTTGGATCTTTGTCCAAATTTTTTCCATAACATGAGTTTTGCTAAAGCTCAAATATGGATTTTTCTGTATCTTCTCGTATGTTAGGTGAATTCCTCCTTTCTCATAGTATTCTCTTATGTATCTCCATTTGTCGTCTTCAGTAAGGCACCAGTTGGGCCAACCACTGGCCTCTTGTTTCATTTTCACGAAAGTTTTGATATATTCTGTAAGGAGTCCTTCCATTTTTGTGTTTGGTTCATATTGTTCTATGTTTCCAAATCCCAGACTTCATGTATATGTTGAACAACATATCTCTTTTCTAATGCCTTCTTCAATTCATCACTAACCCAAGTCCATATCAATGCTCTTACTTCATCTGTATGTTGATATGGTGTTTGTTGATTGCATTCAGCACAAGTTCTACATAACGTAAATAATAACTTCTTGTTGGATTTGGCTGGTAGCATTCGGATGTAAAGTCCTCTCGGTGGCAATACTTGGCATTTGATTAAGCCTTCATATTTCTGGATATTATGAAATTTTTCAGTGACGATGAGTGAATGTCCTAAAGGAATTTTTCCGGTCTTGTTGATGTAAGGATATAAGGACGTCACATCGTAACAATCAATATATTTACCATTAGATGTGTCTTTATACAGCGTAAACGGTTCCGTTCTTCCACCATAAAAGCATTTCAAGCTTCTAGAGGGTTCACTTATTTCAAGGCATCACTGATGTGTTGTATGGTTGGATCAATCTGTATGTCTTTATCGACCTCACCTATCCATTTTCCACATGAGTATATCCTTGCTGTTCAATATATCGTTTCTTTTCGAACGTGCGTTGATGTAATTCTTCCATCGTAATATTATTCACAGTAGCAGCACTTTAGCAACGTAAGCATCCATGCCAGAAGCATCCATGATATTCTAATACATAATTGTCATAAAACCCATCCTTTTTGTATGGTCCAATTTGTTTCTCGCCACCATTACGCACATGCTTTATCTGTATATTATGGGCTGTAGAAATGCACTGTAACCAATTCATCGTTTTCAATGAATGCTTTTCATAAGGACGGTATCCGTGTGCGGCAATTATACCTTTGGAATCTGGTTTTAAGAATAATGTACGAAAGACGAGATTGCAGGCAGGATGCAATGGTAATGCAATTTGGAAATGGTCGATGCCTCCTTGACTGTACAGTTGTAATCTCAATGAATAATTCACGGAACGTTAAACAAGCTTTTCTCAGAATATCCACATCTGACCGACAATAGCTTAACAGTTCTTGTTGACAATTAAACGTGGAATCTATATTTCCGCTGTACCATTTCAGAAATGTTTCGACTGACAGAACTACGAAAAGGATATTTTCCGCACTTGTTCAACGCCAAAGAGAATCAAGCTGCCATTCTGAATCATTTACCGGATATCAAGTTTTATCTACCGGGTAAAATGAAACCCGAAAACAGAGCTCCGTTCCTGAAATGGTACAACGAAAATATGGATTCCAAGTTTAACTGTCAATAAGAACTGTTAAGCTATTGTCGTTCAGATGTGGATATTCTGAGACAAGCTTGTTTGTCGTTTCGTGAATTATTTATTAAGATGACAACTGTACAGACTCAAAGAGGTATCGACCCTTTACAAGATTGCAGTACCAATGCATCTGCATGCAACCTCGTCATCCATACATTATTCTTATTCTTAAAACTACTAAGGCTTCATTCCGTGTATAGCACTCGGTAGATATCCTTGGTACTGGATTTGGTCTCCTATTTCGATGTTATTTGGTAATGAGTACTTCTTTTTTACTACTTTTGGATTATGGCTTTACATATCATTTGATTTTAATGCTGCTGATGAGAGGTTGCTCCTTCAAACACGTGTACAGCATAACGAAATTAACTGTCTCTTCTTCAGCTTCGGTATTTTTGTATCTTAAAACCGAATTCCAAAGGTATAATTCCCGAATGTACAATGTACAGATACCGTCCTTATGAAAAGCATTCACTGAAAGCGATGAAGTGGATACAGTGCATTTCTACAGCCCTTAACATACAGCATGTGCGTAATTATGGAGAGAAACAAATTGGACCCTACAATTACAAAAAGGATAGGTTTTATGAAAATCATGTATTTGAATATCATGGATGCTTCTGGTTTGGATTTATACGTTGCTATAGTGCTGCTACTGTCAATCCAGTGAATAATATTACGATGGAAGATTTACACCAACGCACCTTCGAAAAGAAACGATATATTGAACAGCAAGGATATTCTTATGTGGGAAAACGGGAATGTGAGTTCGAAAAAAATATACAGATTGATCCAAGCATACAACACTTCATTGATTCCTTGAAATACGTGAACCCTCTAGAACCTTGAGATGCTTTTTATGGTGGAAGAATGGAAGCCTTTACCCTGTATAAAGATACATCTAATGGTAAATATATTGATTATTACGATGTGACGTCGTTATATCCTTACATAAACGAGACCGGAAAAATTCCTTTAGGACATCCACACATCGTCACTGAACAATTCGATAACATCCAGAAATATGAAGGCTTAATCAAATGCCAAGTATTGCCACCGAGAGAACTTTACATCCCCGCGTTACCAGCCAAATTCAACAAGAAGTTATTATTTGCGTTATGTAGAACTTGTGCTGAATCCAATCAACAAACACCATGTCAAGATACAGATGAAGAAAGAGCATTGATATGGATTTGGGTTAGTGATAATTTGAAGAAGGCATTAGAAAAGGGATATGTCCTTGAACATATACACGAAGTCTGGCATTTTGAAAACATAGAACAATATGATTCAAACACAAAAATGGGAGGACTCTTTACAGAATATATCAACACTTTCGTGAAAATAAAACAAGAGGCCAGTGGTTAGGCCGACTGGTGCCTAACTGAAGACGACAAATAGAGATACATAAGACATACTATGAGAAAGGAGGAATTCACCTGACATACGAGAAGATACAGAAAAATCCCGGTTTGAGCCTTAGCAAAACTCATGTTCTGGAAAAAATTTGGACAAAGATCCAACATGCTCAAAATGGAATATTGCACCGAATCGGAAAAATACATAATATTTGATATTACTGATTATTCGGATTTCGTTTGGTTTCATGCATTTTAAACATTTTTTTGAAAATATGGATTTCCTTTGTTTGGGTTCTAGTGCTGCTGATGAGGAATTAATTTCCGAAATGGAATTGATTTCCGACTTGGAAAAATACATAATATTTGATATTACTGATTATTCGGATTTCGTTTGGTTTCATGCATTTTAAACATTTTTTTGAAAATATGGATTTCCTTTGTTTGGGTTCTAGTGCTGCTGATGAGGAATTAATTTCCGAAATGGCCATACAGCTCATTAAAATTATTGCAGTTGGAGTAAACACATGTGTTATGGTCTCATGTTCATTTACTCCATATCCTTTCGTGAAATATGGATATTTTAAATAGTGATAAAATCAAAATCAGGGGTATAAATTCCTGGAGTGAAACCATGGCTAGTATTAGATAGCGATTCAAAGATGAATTCATCGAGGAAACCTGACGAACCAATGTAGTCAGTGCAGCATACACGACTGCCCATGCTAGATTGAAGTTGTACAGCTATTAAGAGTAGTTGGACAAGCGAGCCTTATAGGCCGACACAGAGACTCCATCGTGTTTTCCTCCAAACCTGGGGAATGGAAACGACAACTAGGGGATTATGTAGGAGACCTCACGGATGAAGTAGCCGGAATTCTAACTGGTGGGCCATAAAATGTGGATACAAAGTTAAAAGACAAAATGAAATAACCACCGTATGTAAAGTAAAACGATTGACACTGGACTTCAAAAAACAATCAACTAATCAATTTTGATACGATTAAGGACATGGTCACCAACAGAAATGAGAAAAGACAATGTTAAGACTGTGAAAGATGACTTCAAAATCATTAAAGACAATTTCAAACTACTAACCGTCAATTAGAAAAAAGATAACAGACTAGTGTTTGATAAAACAGTCATAATGGCTGATTACTGCACATACCCTTTAGTGGATGTTCTCAGACCCGTGTTTGGCTATTTGACGGGAAAAAAATGTATATATGTTAGTATCTTATTGTTTATTTCACTGCCTAATAAAAAGGAGATACGCTTAGAAAATCTACCAGAGAACAAAAAAACAAGGAAAACAAAAATTAAAGAAAAAAATAAATGAATAAAATACAGAAGAAAAAATTGAAGGGAAACAGAATGCAAAAAACAAAGCAAAACAATAATAAACAAACCAAAAATAGAAGGTGTCATAGTACTTCAGGTTAGGGATAGTTGTTGGATAAAAGGGAGGTAAAACTCTTAATAATTTTGAAAATCTGAGGATAGAACTAAAAATTGAAAGTAACTATAGAGGTATAGAAAAAACTGCAAACAAATTGATAGGGTTAGTCATGAACAAAAACAACATAACTGATCTAACAAGAGAAAAATGTAGGGTTAGTTCAAGGATAAGTGTAAGGTTAGTGTTAGGTTACTGGGTAAGAACAACAATAATTAAGGTGTAGTTAAAAACTGGAATAGGGTTAGGGTAAGGCAAAACCAGTGAAAAACACAATGGACAGAACTAGGGCGAGACCAGTGACAACACCTTGGATATGTGAGACCAAAGCTTCACCCATGATAACCCTTTTGACTGATAAGGACAAACCCCACGGCGAGACTTATGGATAGGAGAGACAAAACTTAAAGCGATACCAGTGACAAGGTTAGGGTTAGATAAATAACACTAAAGTATATTAGCACCTCGTCATTAATGATTGCTCCTCATGGATACTTTAAACATATTTTATAAAGAATGCACTATGGGTCAAATCAAATATGTTGTTCCACATCAAATGAGGTACCAACAAAATATTTTTACAATGCACTGCGGTCTTCTCTTCAATTTTGGTATGAGGTAACCCATTTGCTTCTGTAGATTTAGAGAAGATGAAAAAAAAATGATGCTTTTTCGGAAGGATCGAATGCTTAATCATTATCCACTCTGGTTGCCAGGTTACTTATGTGTTAAGGAAAGAACAATTGTAGTTTAGGGCATTCTGTAAATTTTTGTCAAAGTTGTTGTGGTATTCAGAGGAGGTGGTTAAAATGAGAATGGTTAATGAAGGACAGTGATGGCAATATTTCACAGTGACCTTTTAGACCAAGTAAGCGAAAAAGAGAGATGAAGATACAAAATGTAAAAAAATATCACCTTCTCTCCTTTTCATTTCCATTGACATGGAGCTTCGGCTCGGAACGCTTGGCGCCTAATTTACGTAGTCATTTCATCTTAATATTTCGTCGCATGAACAATTCAGCAATCTTACTCCATTTTTGAAAAAATTGGACAACAATTGAGTTGGACATCTAACTTTGAAGTACATGTTCTATCTCCATAAAAAACTCAGTGTCCCCAGAACTGTTTTTTGGGAGTTAATAACAAGAATTAATATTGGACTTGAATTTAGTACTTTCAGTATTAAGAAGTATCAAGTTCTGAAACAATGTTCTCCACTATTGTGTTTTGTAGTTAATTCTCCACAAATTGCTATGTAGCTATTTTTTCTTCCATCTGTTATATGTTGCGTTTGGCCTTCTACATGACCAATGACCAAAGAAAAAGAATTTATGGTCAGAAAGATCCCCTATCTTTAATGATTTTGTTATACAAATAGAGTACGGACGAAGGACATTTTAGCGAAATTGAATTTGATTGTGGCAGGCATTTTATCGAGAGAAAATGTGTACATTTTATGCCCGTGTCACACCTTTCCAGGACTATCCCGACTGCATCACGACTTTACTACGCTACCATCACGACGAAACCACGATTCTGTCACGACGTTACTAGATCCTACTACGATTCTAACACGATGTCATCACAATCTTGACCAAAGTTGACACAAATACTATGCTATATACAAGTTCTCTATTTTCCTGAAATTTCACTGATTGCAACAATATTCAACTCAAATCGTCAAAACCTGTGAGAGGGCGTGGTAGGGGAGAGGCCTTTCAAAGTCATTTTACAGTAAAAGCCCACATCGCGATGTATATAATGGAAGTTTTGTATCTGATACGATAACTATTGACGACAATAATGGTACAGCCCACTTATGGGAGAATCTATTATTGGAGACAATATTTGAAGTTCCTGTCATTCTTTTTATCGGTAATTAACTTAATCATTCGATAGAACGAATTCTAAAATCGGGAAATTGACTGTTGATTAGTAAGGAAAATTTGTACGATCCAAACGGTTTTTGAAGATGTATATTTCTTTATTTACATGGATGCACTGAATGACAAAGTAGGATTGGCCTAAAATACTTTTTGCCAATATTTTTTTCGCATTCGGGCTGTGAAAATATTTGCCCCTCGAGATCAAATTGTTGATAAGCTGTATTCTTCTTCGTTTTCTTAATGTTACATGAAAATAATAAATTAAACTTGATTTAAAATATCCTTTATGCCCAATAGGGTTGATGCCATGAACATAAACCAAAAAGCATTAAAATGCATTTAACTTATGCAGTCTAGAAGTCCGTTTTTCTTGAACTATGGAAGATGGTTTCTTGGTCAAGGAATTATGGACGATGGTTGCTTGGTCGGTGAGGGTGATATATTGCATATCACGAACCCCTGCAAAAAAGTTCTCGGTTTCGTATCCCAATTTTTACAGTTGATTAATTATGCCTATTGCGACAGCTCCAAATATCCTGCGGTGTTTTGCAAGTTGATATTTTATCCTAATGGTACGATTGTTGCATAATCGCTGTAAAGTCGTGATAAAGTCGGCATGAACTCGTACTTAGGTCTTATATATCCTAGTTCAATCGTGATGTGATCGTGGCAGGAACGCGGAACAGAAGTAATAGAATCGGAAAAGTCGTTTTGAGATCGTAGTAGAATCGGAACGGTCGTAATGAGGTCGTAGAAGCATCGTACTGAGATCGCAGTTCAGTCGTCCCAATTGGAATCCAATGATCCCACTACGATGCTACTACGATCATGAAGACCTTAGCACGACATTTCCACGACCTTACCACGACTATACTGCGACCTTTCTACGACCAAATTTGACCACGACTGCACTACGATTTTTTTAGCATGTTCAAAGTTGTTCCACGACCATCACCACCATGAAGACCTTTCTGCGAACCTACTACGACCTTACTGCGACGGCCCCAATTGCACCATGATCCTAATTTTTTTCGCAGTCGTAGTGCGAATGTTGCCTAATGTGATGGGAGTATTAGCGAATTAGATTTAAGCTACCTGTAAAATTGATGGACAATTTAGCGAATTATTATTTGATATAATAAATACGTGATCTTTCAATAATATATAAGATAAAATGTAGAAACTGCATAGTTTTCTTAAAACAAAAGTACTGAAGTTGGGAATTACGGTAGCATGGAGGGGACATGTAAATTTTTTTCCTATCTGGTGGCCACGACTTACACGAGATACTATCTCGTTCCCACGACATACTAAGTCGTGGTCACGAGATAGCTATCTGGTTCCCACGAGATACTGAGTCGTTCTCACGACTTACTAAGACGTGGCCACGAGATACTATCTCATTCCACGAAATACTAACTCGTGGCCACGAGATACTAAGTAGTGGCCACGAGATACTATCTCGTGGCCACAAGATACTACCTCAGTCTCACGACATACTAAGTCGTGGCCTCGAGATACTTACTCGTTCCCACGACATACTAAGTCGTGGCCACGAAATACTTATACACTGTAAAGCCCCCAACAACAAGCTTTGCTAATACTCATAACTATCTCGTCGCCACGACTTAGTATGTCGTGGGAACGAGATAGTATCTCGTGGCCACGACATTAAATGTCGTGGTAACAAGTTAATATCTCATGGCCACGACATACCTTAATAAGTCGTGAGATAGCATCTCGTGGGAATGACTATCTCTTGCCACGCCTAAGTATGTCGTGGGAACGAGATAGTATCTCGAGGGAACGACATAGCTATATCGTGGCCACGACTTAGTGTGTCGTGGGAACGAGTTAGTATCACGTAGCCACGACATTGCTATCTCGTGGCCACGACTTAGAATGTCGTGGGAACGAGATAATATCTCGTGGCCACGAGATAACAAAAATTTCACATGTCCCTCCATATTACAGTAGGAAGTAGCTTTGTGGCCACTTTTATGTCAATTCACAAAAAGCTTGTTCACAAGAACCATAATAAATAAAGAACAACTTTACAAGTGACCATTTTGTTAGAGCTCTTGTTTTCCAGTGCCGACAAATACCGAGTTAAAAATGTCTAAGATGTGTTATGCATATGATGTACTTGCCTTAATATTCTATTTTCATTTCACTTTGAATTTTAATTAATCTATTGAATTATTGATTAATTTTGAAATTGCCATTATTTTCAATAGTAAACGTATTAAAATAGTCAGCTAAGAATCAGTAATCCACCTCCCGTTTGATCAACAGGGAGCAAAAGGCAAAGCATGGAGAACGGAGTTAGGCATTGATACTATAGTTCCCGCCGCTAAAATGTCAATCTAACTTTTCTAATTTCGATAAAAATGTCCTTTAAAAGTTTTGCTTAAGTGTACATTTTTTCGTCGCTAAAAGGTCCTCATTTTTTCGCTAAAATGTCCACCAATTTCGCTAAATCAGCATTCTAATGAAAATATGCCAACTGGAGGAAAAGAAAACTGAAAAATGAGTTTTCAGAAATTGTCCAATTTCGTTATTTCCTGAAAATATATATATTGGGGAAACATTTTCCAAAATATTGTTCACAAACATCAATTCTTTTTGATTTTATGACATACTGTTCGTTGGTTGTTTTGGTGTCGTTACGGAAGTTAGTATTGATATTTGTTTTTAAAAATATAGCTCATGTATGAGTTCCAATAGTATTTTTTGTTATGCGTATCCATATGACACTTAACTTCAAAAATATGAAGAATAAGACTTATCTAGAGCAATAATAATGAAAAAAAGCTAAAAGTCCATGTTAACTACCCACCAAAAGAAAAAGACCAACATTTCAACTTCATGCTTCTATGATCCAAATATTATTTAGGCAGACATTATAGAAATTTTCAAACAGTTCATTATGTATAATGTTCTTGAAATTAAAACTTTTAGATATTGGCTTGAAATTTGCTTACAAAAGAGTTAAACTGGTGATCAGGTATGGATGTTGCGGAAGTTATGTCATGTAATGGAAGTTCGATTTTCATCTCTAAAATAGCTATGAAAACATTAAAATGTGTTGAATTTGATAATTGTTCAGATTTTGCCTATATACTCCTTAATATAACATATCTTACTGCACCATATGCTTAAATAGAAGACATCAATGAATTATCTAACTTCCGTAACGGACACAAAAAAAACAGGTTTACGTTGGAAGAAATCGAGTAATTTTACTTAATCCCATTCTTAACAAAGTAGGTAATCGGCTATTTGCAAAGTTAGACTCGTCATAGCATATTGTCGCAGTAACAATATTGCCCGAATGCTGAACTACTACCCAAGATTCATGCATATGCAATGTAGATGTTCCTACCTTATACAGTTACATAGATATGATCTCAGACGTTAACTTAAATGCAAGTCAATCAAGCAAAATATATATTATAAAGTCATACCTTTTTTATCTGGATATGGACATACCATCCCAGATATACCCAATTGCAATGTTGCATGATTTTACTGATTCAGAAATCAGAATTTGTTTGTACACTAGAATGCAAATTGATCACGAGTGAAATGTAGGTCAAACAGTCCTAATTTTGCCATGACGCTAACATACCATTCCATCTGCATGCATGCATATACAAAGTAACACAATCCTACCATACATAGTTACTAACATCTGAACTCTTCCATAATAAAATCTTAATTCAAAGTTGACCAAGAGGGAAATATTGCCCAGTTAGACCTTATTTTCTTGGATATTATTAGCAAAGCAAAGATACGCCTGTATGTAGAGTTCGGCGACACTATCGAGTATGTATAGTAACTAGTAGCTAAGATATACATCAAATGGAGATGCAGATGCCCTGGATACTTTGATATCCCTCTCATGATCATCTTCATCAATGCAAACTAAATATAAATATACTGATTCAAAGCGACAATAACGACAAACAGCTTTAGGCCGCAGAATAATGCATTTCTTTTTTCACGTTTTTTTTTCTTTTTTTTTTTTGTTCAAAATTCACATCTATTTCTACCACTTTTATGCAAAATTTGGATATAATTGAAACGAATATACCTTGCTAAGTGTTTTAACTGAAGGAAATGTTGTTTATATGTTCCAATAGTGGACACAAATCTATCAATCTAACTTCCGTAACTACCTGGTCAAAGTTTTCCCTGGATTCAGTCAGCTCACATTGCACAACTTACCATGCAAACAAAACGGTTAATTGTTTAATCACGATATAAAGTTATTAATTCTATTCTTTTATACTGAAGTATATCAGAAATGAAAAAATACGATTCTTTATTCCACAATTAAATGAATTTTAGCTACATGATCTTTCTTCAGCCTCTGCTCTCATTCAAAACTTTATACAAAGTTAATTGTTTTCGAAAATCACAATATCAAGCGACAACTGAAAAACGTATTTAAATCAGAACAGTCATTTTCTGGAAAGATAAGAGGGCTATTGAAAAAGTCGTTACGGAAATTAGAAGTTACGGAAGTTAGTAAAATCGGGAAAAGATAGCTGTAATTTGCAATTCCCCTTACATTTGATTCCCCTCTTATTCAAATATGCAATGGTTTTACTCTGCTTTACTCGTAAAATTAGGATTGGAGTGTTAGATTACAACAAAAAGGCAAAAAATTGTGTTACGGAAGTTATTCTCTTAAAACGGACATTCAAAATTATTTATTAAAGCACGATTTGCTCTGAGAAGTGTGGAGTAGTTGCTATAAATAATGCTTCTTCTGGGAACAGAACCACTGTTTTTCCGGTACTATTTATTTTTAAATTCAGCTGATTAGTATGGTTTCTACAACAAATGACTGAATACCGAAGTTACTGTGAATTTACTTTCTGCATATGCGCGTTTCGAAAACTTATGTCTCTTCAGTGCAGATAAAATCTAAACGTTTGGAAGACCATAAACTGAAAGATCTTTAAAAACTGATAGAGAACAAACAACCAATATGATCTAAATGTAAAGAAAAAAACCAGCTAAGGACAGAGCTTTGCATGAGGTAGTTTTCAATAAAATTTACATGAATTTAGATATTGTAAGGTTCCAAATAGAATCGATTGATTTCAAATTGATTTCAAAAATGTTACGGAAATTATTGACATTTTGGCGACAAGAGTCAAATTGTGATATAAAGCATAAATTACCTTGCTCACGTGCAACAAAAAAGTAATGCATTCCTTACCCCTTTGTGGATAAGTAGGAAATAAAAAAATTGTTGTTTTCACCTGAATATAAATTCATATTGTGTTCAAAAGATTGAAATATTTGCAAGCGACATGGAGTTTTTATATACATCTCAAAAATGTGACCTCGGTTATGTCGAAAATATTGCCAAACTGTTTGGCAATTTTCAAATACAGTTTTAGTCACTAGGAACACTCTAGATAATATTAAATTTCCTGTTATTAGAAGCGACACGAAAAATACTAGTTTGACACGTTTCATTAGAATGAGTGTAAAAATGTCCTCTTACGTAGAATACAGTATATGCACATGTCATGCATATCAATGTAGATCATAAGAAATAATAATGACAATAAATAATTTAATATTTAACAGTTGAATAATTTCATTTTTTGCGTTATCAAATGTGATAAACATATGTGTTTCCCAATATCTACTTCTATATTTCTTTTATTTTACAAGTTGAAAAATTGTTTGTCAAAATTTCATCACTTTTTAATAATTTTAATAAACTCAATAAATCCCATATCTCGGAATGTTAAAACATTTTAATATTTCATATATTTGTATCTAATTTGTATTTGAAAGGGAAATTAACTAAATTATTTATAAGAGTGTCTTAAAATTTCTCAAGTAAAATTATTAAATAACACAAGTAAAAATTAATTAAATTTTACAAATAAAATGTAAAATAAAAACTCACCTAAAGAAAAAGAATTTATGAAGGAGAAGCCACGAGCTCCACTATTTTTCTGACCTTAAGGTTAATTAGGTGTGTATTGGTATATAGTTTAATAATAAAGTTATCTGACTTTGCTCTTTTATTTATTGCATTGTGCAACGAAGTTTGTAAGATGTTAATTTGATTGCCATTTATTTATTATTTGTAATTTTGTCACTTTGAACTGTAAAATTTCATCTTATCATATTCGATTGGGTAAGAGTTTTTCTGATC